>JAJIBD010031268.1:0-254215 GCA_021461705.1 Cryptotis parvus
GGACTTGCTAACTCAGAATTATAAAGTATAGCAAACCACCAGTTTATAAGACATATCCTATCATTCTGTGGACCCTTGCCTTGCCATTTTAGCAAGTAGTCTAAATGTTTTGGCAGTGACAAGAAACATGTCCAAACTGTAGTCTGTGCCAAGGGAGAAGAGTACTTTTTTGTCCTACTTTTCTAGACCTCGCTGTTTTTCCTCAGCTGCTACTTGTTTCTTGGACCTGGGTGGTAGGAGTGAGGAAGGGCCAGAGGTGAAGGAGGGTGATGATGGAAAAGAGGAAGACATGGCCATTACCTAGATTTAGTAAGCAGGGTACCCTTGAAGCATAGGAGTGACTTCTCTCACTCTCCCACAACATATTCCTGGATAGAAAACTCTCCTTATTAGAACAAGTGGGGGGGTCAGTTAATGGACACAGATGCTATTCAGCCAAGATGTGGGCAGGTTAGCTGCCTTCCTCTGGGCCTCTCTTCAGCTCACGAATCTCCTACTATTGACCATTCTATCTTCATCCCACTGATGCCAGCCACTTTGCATTAGAGAGTTAGTGGCAGACACCTGCCACACTGTCACACTGCTACATCATGCTGCCCTTGTGGGATGGATCCACTGATGGTTGGCAGTAAGTTCTCTATAGCCACTCCTCCTTCGCCAGTATTCCACTGTTTTCTTCCTCTTCTGCATCCTAGTGTCCCTCCTGAGATAGCATCATTCTATACTTAAGACCTTGAACTCACTTAGGTACTAGCAAACTTAATAGTTTACTCTTCTGTACAGTGGGGAAATAGTACTCATCATCTGTGATCATTGTTGGAGTAAGATCACTTGATCACTTGACATCCCGTTAGTCATCGATTTGCTAGAGCGGGCGCCAGTAATATTTCCATTTGACCCTATCACGTGCCAGTGTAGCCGAATGGCATCTGGTTGCTTCCAGGAATACAAAGAGCCTCAAACCGTTCATTCAGGGTCTTGACGCAGAAGTCTGACCATCTTGTAGGTGGGGTGGCCACGTGATCTTTTGACATCCCATGGGGTCCAGTCAGTAACAGTTCTAGTCCAGCGGTTGTCTCCAAATCGCATTGAATGTCCAGCCCATCTGATTTTCAATGCCTTGGCAAACGAGACAGCGCCCCTGACTCTGGAACAGCGATGGAGGTCAGAGCTCCGGATTCCTTCTTTCACTTGAGTGAGGTGTGATATTCCAAGCATAGCTCTTTTGATTCCTCTTTGAGAGACCCAAATAGCATTCTCATCCTGCTTTCGTAGGACCCAGGTGTCTGAGGCGTATGTTAATGCAGGGAGAACGGGTGGAGTTGAAGGGGCAAATAATTTTTTGTTTGTTTTTTTTTTATTTTTTGCAAATAATTTTAGAATAATGCCTGATAGATAATAAAAGCTCGAGCAAAAGCTAATTTTTAAAAAAATATATATATTATTCTCTTTCTTTCCCTTATCTAAGTCAACTAATTAAAATTTGCATCCAAAAAAATAGATCCATCATTGAAAGCTGACTTGGGTGTGTGTGAGTATGTACAAATCAATATAAAGCTGACTTGTGATATATGTGTACAAATCAATAATGACTATTTTTATTAATGTCTAAACTAATTAATGTAATTGCTCACAGGTGGGGAAAATATACCAGAGAAGTAAAAATAAAGTTACTAAAGAATTCTCACCTTCCCCCAGTCACAAACATAACAATGGAAACCCCATCTGGTTTACCTTGGGCATCCTGGAGGTCCTTAAAGGATGGGACCAAGGCTTGAAGGGAATGTGTGTAGGAGAGAGAAGAGAAAACTGATCATCCCTCCTGCCCTAGGATATGGGAAAGAAGGAAAAGGTAATAACTTGCTTTTCTTTATTTCTTTTTCTTTCTCTTTTCCACTATATAACTAGAGTTCTTTTCTAGATTAAGATCAGAAGTGAATGTAACTATAAATTCCCCCTCAAAAGTAAAATAGAGAACTTGTATTTCTTTAGTAAATAAACTTGATTATTATTTGAAGTAACCAACTTAATGTTACATTATCTAAATTATCCATGGAGCTAACAATTAGATGAGAAAAGGTTATGTCATACAACTCTATTGTTATCATTGTTAACCCTAATATGGTGGGGCTTTTTTAATTGTGGTGTGGTACACATAGCATTTTTACCATTTTTAAAAAGAGCAGTTCAGGGGCCTTAAGTACAGTCACCTTGTTTTATAAGGATCACCAACTCTTCATCACCTGAACGTTTTTGTTCACTCCAAGAGAAACCACCACTTTCTTTTAACAATGCAAAATAGAAGATTGCAGATGGACAGTGTTTTTTGAGTGAAACATTTGCAGAAGCAAGCTGCCCGTGTTGTATTTGATATGCCAAATACCAGTAACAATTATATTAGTTAATTTCCATGACCTAATATAATGGTTTGAGGCTGTTTATGTTCCTGGAGCAAGCAGATGCCCTTGGGCTCTACTAGCATGAGATAGGACATATGGAGATATTACTGGTGCCTGCTCTAGCAAATAGATGATCAACGGGAGGATAGTGATAGTGATAGTGAAGACATTGAGGGTTTGAATGTGGTGACTCACAACTGAAGCCTCCCTCTTCAGGAGGTTATTTTCTTTGGGCTACTGTGGCATTGGTGGTTGGGGTGATTCTCATGATGTCTGGGACCATACAGTGTCAGGGTTAAATCTAGGGTTCCTGCTTACAAAGTATGTGCTTTAGCTCTACCATATGTTCCGTTTCATTTATATTTTTTGGTTTTTGGGCCACACCTGTGGTGCTCAGGACTTACTCCTGACTCCAAGAAGGGCTAACTCCTCAGTGGAGCATATGAGATGTCAGAGGACAAATCCCTGTCAACCACGTGCAAGGCAAGCACCCCTCTGGCCCTCTTCCTTTTCTATTTTTAAATTAGTTTGTGAAACTTTTGATAATTTTTGTGGGTCACACTGACTGTTGCTCAGGTTCACTTTAGGGATGCTCATGGATAGGCAAAGCCGGAGATCGAGCCAGGGTAAACTACTGCAAAACAAGTACCTTATCACCATACTATTTCTCTAGCCTCTGATAACTTATTTTAAAAATGAATGGAGGGACTAGAGATAATACAGCAAAAAGGCCTTTGCTTTTTGCACAGTGGACCCAGGTTCAATCCCCATTACTCCATTTGATTCCCTGAGCACCACTAGGTGGCTCCTGAATTCACAGTCAGATGAGCATCGCCAGATGTGACCCCAAAACAAGAAATAATATATATGTATATGTATATATATAATATTAAAATATTAAAATGAATGAAAGACTGAAATAAGTTTTTAAATTAAAAATAGAAGTGGGCCAGTTATGGGAAAGCTTTTGGGACCAGTTTCCTGGGGAGACACATATACCCCAAGTTGGAGTGGCAGCTACTCAAGGGGTTATTTGCTAGAGGCCTGAGATATTTGTATGTAGGAATTATATCACTTCTTTATTGGAATTTAGCCTAAGCAATTAACTACTGAGAAAAATGTTTCTTAACCGGGACAGCCATCACTATGGTGCTTAAGTAGCAAAACAATTAGAGCCAACCTAAGTATATAAAGAGAAAAGTCTAAGTGAAAAAAAAGACATGGCCCAGTTATTTAATTTTTTTTTTTTTTTTTTTTTTTTTTTGCTTTTTGGGTCACACCTGGCGATGCTCAGGGGGTTAGTCCTGGCTCTGCACTCAGGAATTACTTCCTGGCGGTGCTCAGGGGACCATAGGGGACCATATGGGATGCTGGGGATCGAACCCGGCGCCGGTAGGCGCGCCAAGTGGCAAGGCAAACGCCCTACCCGCTGGGCTATCGCTCCGGCCCCCAGGCCCAGTTATTTAAAACTGTGCTTTAAACATTTGTAGATACTATATCCAAAATATGTTTATGCTATATATGAAAGAAAAAATTTAAATTTCGGGATATATAATTTTTTAAACTTTCCTTTCTCTGGAGAGGTCTGCATTCTCTCTTGAACATATTACCTTTTCTCTCTTCCCTTTTATTAAAATTACTTTACTTCAAAAGTTAAAAAAATGGGGCTGGGGAGATAGTACAGTGGGTAGAATACTTGCCTTGCACATGGCCAACCTGGGTTCGTTCCCCAATATCCCATATGGTCCCCAAGCACTCTTAGGAGTGATTCCTGAGGGCAGAGCCAGGAGTAACCCCTGAGCATTACTGGATATGGTCCTAAAACATATATAAATAAAAATAAGGGTTTTTTTTTGTTTCTTTTTTTTTTGGGAATGAGGTTCATTATTGTTACTGTTTTTGACATATTGAATACACCATGAGTAGCTTGCCAGGCTCTGCTGTGGCTCTGGGTTCATCCCAGGGGGGCCCAGTCTTTTTCTGTCAGACCATCAACTATCCAGAGCCCACGGGGCAGAGCCCTGGGTGTAGACAAGCCTGTTTGCCACCTGCGGAGACGTTGCTGGCGCCTGCTCGAGCAAATCGATGAACCACGGGAAGACAAGTGATACAAGTGATAAGGAAGTGAAGTTTTTGTTTTTAGCTTTTTTGGGTCATACCCAGCGACGCTCAGGGTTACTCCTGTTTTTTTCACTCAGGAATTACTCCTGGAAGTGCTGGGGACCATATATGGGATGCTGGGGATCAAACCCGGTTCGGCGGCATGCAAGGCAAATGCCCTACCCGCTGTGCTATCGCTCCGCCCCAATAAAAATAAGTTTCTATAAGTTGAAAAATAAAATTACAATGTGTGAAAATTGTGAAAAAGTATCTCCATGACAGTGAATCTCAAGGACACAAATAGAGTAGTACAATGAACAGTGGGGCTGGGAATTAGTTTTTTGTTATTGTTTGGGTTTTGGTTTGGGGGCCACACCTGGCAGTACTCAGACTTATTCCTGGCTCTGCACTCAGGGATCACTCCTGGTGGGGCTCACTCCTTATGCGGTGCCAGGGATTAAACTCAAGATGGCCGTGTACACAGCAAGTGCCCTACCTGTCATACTGTGCTCCAGCCCCTGGAGCTGGGAATTAGTTTTACTTTCAATTTTCTCTCTTCAAAATAACCATGGGCATGTATTCCTTATATAATGAAGAAACAATTTTCCCAAGTCATTAGCACCTCTTTGGGGTGGTATAAATTAGACATCAGAGCATCCATAGGTCCACACTGAGCCTTTCATGAGGTACTTTTTGGAATTTCTAGCCCCAGTTTTCTGAGAAGAAAACTGATGTCATATATGAAGTATTATGTAGTCTACCTATTTACAAGCCAACACCTATTTTTTTACTTTAATCATAGTACTCATTAGGGAAGAAAATCAAGTATTTAGAAAATATTTCTATAATATTTAAATGTATTCTTTCAATCTGTGCCTTCACTATCTTACCTATATTATCTTAACTATATAGTTTTATATCTATCTAATACTTCGCCACATTAGCTTAACTGTATCATTTTAGTACATAACTTTCTTTAGTCGGTTTCCACTTTCTTTACAGATAGAGGTCTAAATGTTACTCGTTTCTTCCTGAGTGCTATGAAATGAACTCTGCTACCTTGCACTTAACACTAACACTAATTCTGCAGTCCTCTACCCAGAGCCCTCCCTTGGGAAGATACCGGCTTTAGTCTTCAACTAGTGCATGCCCCTTCTCTGTCTAGATCTGACGCGGTAAGCCTCAGCACACTGTAAGTCTCATTCTCTTTGGCACTTAAAAATGTTCTTTCATTAAAGTATCCAGGATAGGTGGGCTAAGAAATATTTGAAATATTCTTATATATGTTTGCCTCATTCAGACCTGTGTAGAATTGTAAACAAACAAGTTTAAGACTTATTGTACTTCACAGATTTTGTTTGTGTGTGTGTGTGTGTGTGTGTGTTTTAAGGTTCTTAGTACTTGCTTTAATGACTTACTTTTATTTTTTAAAGCTTTGTTGTGGGGAGTAAGGGGGCATTCCCTGTAGTTCTCAGTAGAGGGTAAGCCATGTTATGCTAGAATTGAACCCGAGTCAGGCAAACTGTACTAGTCCCCTCCCGGCACACTCCTGAAGTTAGCGGTATACTGTCCTCACGCTACACAAAGAGGAAGCTGAGATTTAAAAAGGAGCAGGTTTATTTCATTCTGCAGGGCATCAGCTCACACCTCCTAGTGAATGAAATGGCTCTCCCATGTGTACTTCTAGCTGAGAACTTCAGACACAAAAGTAAGCAAATTACTGTATTGTAATTAGCTATATATTATCTAATGTTCTGTAAGACATTTTTGGTGTGAAAGAGATAATATCGCAGCTAGAGTTTAAATTTATTTTATTTTTTGAGCCACACCCAGCAGTGCTGAGGGGTGAATCCTTGCTCTGCACTCGGGAATTGCTCCTCATGGACTTGAGGGAGCATCTGGAATGGTGTTGATTGAACCCGGGTTGGCCACATGCTAGGCAAGGGCTCTACCCACTGAACTGCTGCTCCAGCCCTGTAGTTCAATTTAATGCCCAGGTTGTTAGGCAGAGCTCTGTGCGCATGTGTGTAAAAACGTCTCTTATTGCAAAACCAGAAACAGATGGCTTTTGTTCTACTCGTCTGAATATGTTCTTTATTGTTTTTATCTGAATCAAACAGAATGAAGAGTCATTTCTGTCATATATGAGAATTTGTGGGAGGATATTTGTTTAATTCAAATTCAAAGAATATTTAATTCAGCCCTGTAAGTGTCCTATCATCAACACTTTGGGATCTTTTCAATGGTACCTAAACTCCGTCTCTCCTCATGAACAGGTAAAATTCCCCCAGAGAGTACCCTGATATTCAACATTGATCTCCTGGAGATTAGAAATGGACCAAGATCCCATGAATCCTTCCAAGAAATGGATCTTAATGATGACTGGAGACTCTCTAAAGAAGAGGTGACTTTTCCTTCTTTTTCTTCTATTTTTTGTTTGGGTGCCAATTTTTTAGAAATAAATATAAATTTGGGCAGTGAAAATTTTTGTTTTCTTAGATACCATACTTGGAATATTAGCTTTTTAATAAAAATTGTTATTTTGGAGAGAATTGTATTAGACATAATTTTTAAAAAAGTATTTTTTAAAAATATTTTCATTTTTCTCCTTAATTTTGAGGGTACACTATAACCTGCCCTTCCCCAATCTTTTGGAAGATTAATTTTGCCAAGACAATTCCCTTCTCTGAGTTGGTATATAAGAACATAGATATCCTGTACTCATAGACACAGCTCAGAGGTGGGGGCTACCTATCCCTGGCATTACCTAGTCCCCAAAGCACTGCCTGAGCAAACCCAAATACAGAGCTGGGAGTAGCAGCACTGTTGGGAGCGCTTTTCCCCCACAAACCTAACAATGAAAAGGAAACAGAGATATCCTGACAAATATCTTGTACCAATTTCTGTTTCAAAGTGCTGAGTATTTGTAAATGCATTTGTAAGACCTCCTATCAATTAACAGGAAACTCACATACTCAGGTTCATTTCCCAGCTGGAGAAAGGAGGCTGCAGAATGGGTCTTCTATAGCAGGAAACCACCACGCCCACCCACCACCACGCCCACCCACCACCACGCCCACCACCACCACGCCCACCACCACCACCACGCCCACCACCACGCCCACCACCACGCCCATCCCAATGCTGGTGTTTGGGTAAAGACAACGGAAGAAGTTCTCTCCCTATCATTTAGACTGTCTGAGCACCGCTTTATGCACTGCGGTGGGACAAGAAGCGAAGAGTAGAGAGCGATGTTTTTATCCCTATGTTTTGGATTTGCCCTTATCCTCAGCCCCTTTCCACGCATTCACCAGTTTCATTCTAAAGACCAGAAAAGAATTAAGTCTTCCATAAGCTAAGTGGTAAGAGACATAGCGACTGCATTTATAATACCTCAAAGTTATATGACCAGTTATATGACTTTTTTCTATCCAATATACATTCCAATTTCCTTTCATTAAAGAACACACATGGAGGGAGGCGGAGCGATAGCACAGCGGGTAGGGCGCTTTGCTTTGAATACGGCTGACCGGGTTCCATCCCGGCATCCCATATGGCCCCCCCCAGCACCACCAGGAGTAATTCCTGAGTGAAGAGCCAGGAGGTAACCCCTGAGCATTGCCGGGTGTGACCCAAAAAAGAAAAAAAAAAAAGAACATACACTGGGGACTGGTAAGGTCGTACAGCAGGTAGGACTCTTGCCTTGCACTTTGCCAGAGTCAGGTTTAATCCTCAGTATCCCATATGGTCTTCTGAGCACTGCCAGGAGTGATCCCTGAATGCAGAGCCAGGAGTAAGCCCTGAGAACAGGCTGGCATGATCCCCTAAACAAAATAAATAAGTAAAATAAAAACACATTCACATGGCACAAAAAAAAAAAACCCTACTGTACATGTTGCTTAGCCTCCTGTTGCTTTACATAATACATCCTAGAAAAACTTCTACATTAATTGGATGATTTTTTTAATTACTCTTTAAAAACCCACAGAATTTAACGCTTTCATTTAAAAATGAATGCATACCATTTTTGTATGGTGTTGGTAGAGGAGGGAGAGAGGATTTCAATTCATTGATATAGCAGGCATAATTATAGAGTTATAATTAAAACTGAAAAGATAGGTTCATTAATTGTATTATGGAGAATCTAGAGGGTAAATAAGCAATATTCTGTCTACGTATTGTAAACATCTGAATGAAGTGGAAAATTTCAATTAAGCACTTGTTACTGAGGACTTTTCTAAGACTGGAAGATTGCATAGCATGATCATAACTAAGGCCACAACAGAGGCTATTCTCTGCTGATACTTTAAAAATGCCTTCAAATGATCTGTTTTTTAAGAGAAATATATGGAATTCTGGTCATGGTTGGAAATCAAAATCTGGATAATTAAATGACTCAAAAGGTAGCAATTTTTTAAATATTTGTGTAATAAAGAATATGATCATACTTTTATTAAGATTCACAGATAATAGTCTTTTACTATTTTTCAAATAGATAGGCCTTATCTTTTGTCTCTCAGCAATATTTGTTTTGTCTACTGTAGCAGTATAGTAAGGGATTTGAAGGAATATTATAATTCTTTTACTAGCATTAGAAATGTCAGTTTGATTACTGATACCCCCTATCGTTCACCGAGCACTGCTAGGAGTGACAGCACAGCAGGTAGGGCATTTGCCTTGCACACTGCTGACCCAGGTTCGATTCCCAGCATCCCATATGGTCCCCCAAGCACCACCAGGAGTAATTCCTGAGCGAAGAGCCAGAAGGAACCTCTGAGCATTGCCGGGTATGACCCCCAAAAAAAAAAGTGTCATCGCTGAACACAAAGCCAGGAGTAAGTCCTGAAGCACCACTGGGTGTGACCTAAAAAATAAAACAAAAGTATCAAAGTAGAGGTTTAGTAGTTTTATTATATATGTACACATGCACATATCAATCAATCTATCTATCTATCTATCTATCTATCTATCTATCTATCTATCTATCTATCTATCTATCTATCTATCTATCTATCTATCTATCTACCTACCTACCTTCCTTCCTTCCTACCTACCTACCTACCTACCTACCTACCTACCTACCACCTTCCTACCTACCTACCTACCTACCTACCTACCTACCTACCTATCTATCTATCTATCTATCTATCTATCTATCTATCTATCTATCTATCTATCTATCTATCTATCTATCTATCTATCTATCTACCTTTCTACCTATCTATTTATCTACTTAAATTATTTAGCAGTCTGGTATTTGATATTGATTGACCTGGTATGGGTATCTTCTGAATTAGAATTATTAATGAGATTCATTATTTTCCAGGTTAAAGAGTATTTAAAGAAGGAATTTGAGAAGCATGGTGCAGTGGTAAATGACAGTCATCATGATGTTTTGGTGGAGGATATTTTTGATAAAGAAGATGAAGACAAAGACGGATATATATCAGCTCGAGAGTTTACATACAAGCACGATGAGTTATAGAGATATGTGTACCCATGTTATGCAGTGCCCATCCTTAAAGAGAAAGCACTATCTTTAAGGAGTGTCATGGGTTTTTTAATATAAATAATGTTCCATTTTTTTATTCATTTTTATGTTTTTTCAGAAATATTATTTGAATAATTCCTTATGTTCCTTAAGTACCCATTTCTTTCTGGTGAAGAAAAAATTAACTTATCCTTGCTATTGAAAAGAAGAAATGAACTAGTCTTAAAATCACAGGACCGTTTTCTACTTGCAGTCGTGAACTCCTCTGTTTCACCTGCTTACTTTTCATTCTAAAATATTACAGCAGGGAACATGCCACAAAATGAAACCAGGTAACTGCAAAATGAGTGCGCTCCACTTCTGCTCCCCTCGAATTCTCCCAGCGAGATAATAATATTTGAAAAGTCTTCTGCGGAAGCATGGTGCTTACTGTTTTCACATTGTAGGTTGCCTCTGCTACTCAAACTTGCAATGTTCCTATAAAGTATTTTGTATTTCCTCCCTGGGACCCATATGGTCTCTCCTGACCACCACCAGGAATGACCCCTGAACAAAGCAGGGAGTACATGGCCAAAACCGACATTTCCCTCTCCCCCACCAAAATCTTGTAGATGAAAATGGTGTTAATTACCCTTAATTTATGTGGCAGAAAAGTATAGTACTAGCAGACCCAGTAAAACAACTTGCCAACCTAAACTAGCACATACGGTTAAAGGCAGGGTGGATTTGGTAAATCCACAGCTCCTCTGGAGTAGTTCTGGGGTCAGAGCTTGGTGGTACCATGCTTCCTGCTCTGAATACCCCCTGCCTTGGAATGGCTGCTGTAGAGACAAACTGAATGCTGGCTGGACGTTCTGACTTCCAGACATCATAAAAGCAATGATACTCTTTGAACTTTATTCAGTTATTGAAAGCAGGTACAAAATTACATCTCTCATAAAAGTGAAATGGCCTTACAGGAACTTTCGAAAGTCCGGAGATGCCTGAATCAAGGGTCAGTGGATTTATAACCGCCTTTTAGTTTCTGCTGAAGGGAAAGAGGAGAATGGATGAGGAGTTGTATTTGCTAGCATGGATTGCTTTACTAAGGAGGGAAGCAATGCTGAGGTAGTAACTGTGATAACTTGTGAATCCCTATACAATTAAGCATATATTTCATCCAGGACTTCATGCTAAGTAAGGTTTGGTCCCCAGTCACTATTGATGTGCTATAACTAGGATAAATTATTTATGTTTTTATTTCTTTATAATAAAATGTGTTGAAATATTGTCACAGAGTTGGAGAGTCATATCTATTCAGCGCTTATTTTTTATTTTTTTCTTTTTTGGGTCACACCCGGCGACGCTCAGGGGTTACTCCTGGCTCTGCACTCAGGAATTACTCCTGGCAGTGCTCGGGGGACCATATGGGATGCCAGGGATCGAACCCGGTCCGGCACAGGCCGCCATGTGCAAGGCAAACGCCTACCCGCTGGGCTATCGCTCTGGCCCCAGCGCTTATTTTTTAAAATCCATCAGATTGCTCTTCCTAACTCTTTAAGGAATGAATAAATTCCATACTAGTGTGTTATAATATAATAGAACCATATCAAAAGTGAGACTATCCAAATTTCCCTAATTCTGCTTCATAGAAAAATGAGGCAACAAACAGGGGCTAGAGAAATAGTACAAAGGGTAAGGAACTTGCCTTGCATACAGTGATATCCCTACCATCCCATTTGGTCCCTCAAGCCCTTCCAGGAGTGATCCCTAAGTGCGGAGCCAGCTGTAAAACCATCCGCACTGCTGGGTGTGACCCCCCAAAACAAATTTTATATTTATATATAAAAATATATATATAAATATGTATACATATATAAAATATGTATGTATACATATCACTTCACTTGTCTCACTTGTCTTCCCATTGATCATCGATTTGCTCGAGCGGACACCAGTAACATCTCCATACTTCCTGTCTCAAGCAAGTGTAGCCCAAGGACATCTGCTTGCTCCAGGAACACGAAGAGCCTCAAACCATTCCTTCAGGTCATGGGAATGAGGTCTATAATTGTTACAGGTTTTTGGCATATCAAACATGACACTGGTAGCTTGCCAGGCTCTGCTGGGTAGGTGGTACACTCTCAGTAGAAGGCTCTCATCTCAAGCTTTACTGATGAATCTCAACAGGAAAAGATCTGCTTTTCTCCCAGGTGGATCTCTGAGGAGCTGTGAAGTTCGGATGTTGAGAATGACAGACCTCATGGTGTGGGGGTTCCTCTGGCTTCTTAGTAGGCTCACTGGAATGACAGGCCACAGCTAGAACCTGCCTAGAACTGTATACAGTGTATAAACGTGAAAGATCCTGGGAAGGACCTGGACCTAACTTCCAGTATTATCTAAGACTGTCGCGGCTGCAGACAGGCATAGCTGTGGTCTGGAGTGTCTCTTCCGGGGTGGCTGGCTGTGGTGGTTGGGAGCTCGCAGCCATGCCTTCCAACATGGAGGTGGAGGAATGGGAGGAGGAGCCCAAATCCCCGCTCCAAGTCCGCCAGAGTAGCCCTCCCCCCACACGAGTGAGCGAACCCTTGAGCAATGTTGGGCTTGGCCAGGGGCTGGCCAAGCCATTTACCGGCCTCCAGAGCTCCATATACTATACATACATATGCATATATAATATAAATATATAATACATTTAATATAAATACAAATCATATTTATATAAATATAACATATATTTATATTATATATGTATATATATTGCCTAATATATAATGATACTTTTTCTATAATACGTGTGTATAAATTGTGTTTTATTTTGAGAGTCCACACCAAAACAGATTTATATATGTGTGTGTGTGAGTGATTATATATATATATATATATATATATAAATCCAGGATCAAGTTCCAGTCAATAGTATCTGCTTGGAGATTGATCCTGGATTCAAACAATAAGATTTTATGTGCTCTTAATTTAAACTGGTCTTTTAATATCACTGTATCACTGTATCACTGTCTTCCCATTGCTCATCGATTTGTTCGAGTGGGCACTAGTAACATCTCCATATGTCCTGTCGCAAGCAAGTGTAACCCAAGAGCATCTGCTTGCTCCAGGGACAGGAAGAGCCCGAAACCATTCTTCAGGTCATGGAACTAGTTAGGACCATAATTGTTACTAGTTTTGGCATAACAAGTAAATAAAACATGGGTAGCTTGCCAGGTTCTGCCGTGTAGGTGGTATAGTCTCAGTAGAAGGCTCTCATCTCGAGCATTTACTGATGAAACTTAAAGGGGAAAGATCAGGTATTTTTTTTTTTCTTTTTGGGTCACACCCAGCAATGCTCAGGGGTTTCTCCTGGCTCTGCACTCAGGAATTACTCCTAGCGGTGCTTGGGGGGACCATATGGGATGCCGGGGATCAAACCCGGCCGGCATGAGCCGGCCGCGTGTAAGGCAAACACCCTACCCACTGGGCTATCGCTCCGCCCCGGTCTTTTAATACTTTAAAAAATATCCATTACCAAGAACAGTAAGCTTCATAGTTTACAAATTGTTTTCATGTACATCTCCAATACTCATTGCACTGGAGCTTTTGAAATAGAAAAGTAGAAGGGCAGACAAGGAATTTGCTCAAAGGGCTAGGAGTGTCTGCCTCTCATGGCGGAGTTCGGGTTTTAGCCTCTGCACCGCATGGCAATCCTTAAGCCAGGAGTAGTACAGCTGAGTGTACTCCCCAAACCAAATGACCCCTATCCCCCCTCATACAATAAAGTATTTCTTCTTGTACTTATTGTACTGTTCAGGAAATTGTCGAAGAGGTTATCAAAGAGGTTGGTTATTGGGCCAAGGTTGACACAGCCAAACGGTGGAGCCAAATTTCACTGCTTTTTTTTTTAAATGTCTTTCTACTGCTCTCTAATATTGAGAAAATGAACACTTTATTTGAGGTCATTGGGGTTAACTCTATCCTCTAAGAGTCAATGCCGATTTTTATCTTATAATCATTATCCTTTGAAGATAGTTTACTGGCTGTTAGAATTCTGTAGTCTGGGAATGGTCCTGGTTTTATTGAATCATCTTGAGATTGGCACCAACTTGCCTGCATTTTATTCCTCTATATGGCAAGGCTCTCTGTCTTGATTTTTCTAGAGCATTGTGAACAATTATATATAGACTACTTTGTTGACATTTTCCTCAAACATTGAGTTGTTGGGACAAACATAATATAACACCTTTAATGAAGTTTTAGAAAACTCTCCATTACCATTGCAACTTCCAGTCTAGAGGAGCTAGAGGTCAAAATTCAGAAAACTTTTCACGAAATATGAAATGGAAAGCAGCTGCCCATATGTGCTACTTAGTGTGGACATTACTGAAGGTGCTAACTTGGCGAGCAAGAAAAGTAAAAAGAGGATGGGAGGGAACTCTTGGCAGAACTCATACCTTATATGGGTGAGGCCCTGGTTTGACCTCCAGCACTTAAAAAATAAGGATAAAGAACTTGGGCTATTAAGGCAACATATTTCTTAATTTTATGTCATTCTGTATCTGTTCACATTGAAATGTTTAGACAGATGTGATTAAAACATAACTAGGCCAAAGTTCTTTGTGAATTTTTTGCCTTTTTATTTGAGTTGTTTCTTTGTAACCTTTCCTTTAGTGGGAAAAGTAATGCTTTTGTTTGCTGGCTTTTGTTTGGGGTCCATAACTGCAGTGCTCAGGGATCTACACTGATTCTACACTGAGGGATAACTCTTGGCAGTACTTGGGGGAACCAGATGTAGTGCCAGGGATTGAACCTGTGTTGGCCACCTGCAAGGCAAGTATCCTACCCACTATACTATCAATCTGTCCAGTGGAAAAATCAGACAGGAGCTATGACACTTTAACTATGCCTTTGGTTATCTCTGTTTGCATATATTTTTAATAAAATCTCCAGCCGAGACCAGTGCAGCTACCCGGCTTTTGATAGCAAATACCAGTAACAATGATTTAAATAGTTTTAAATAAGTTTTAAGCTTTGAGTATTAAGAATAATAATATTGAATTTTTAGTACATATTGTTTTGTTTAGTACATATTGTTTTGTTTTGCCTGTGGTAGTTGTCACTGTTATTTTGGTTAGAGATTTTACTGCATATCACATGTGGACATTGTAATGATTAATGACTACTGAGTAAATTGGTGCCATAAAGTATTCTTCATGATTAAGTAAAAATAAGAAGTAATGCCTTCTGACTCAGATGGGTCATTTGCCATATGACGCTTTCCTTGTTGAAACAAGTTTGTATTTCTCATCTAATTTGTGATGTAAGGTACCACTTTCACCCATAATGCTATTTATATATCAGCACACTCTCTCCTCCCTACATCGGGTATGTAGGAGATGTTGTTTGTGTTAGTGTTGTTTGGAAATTGCAAGAGGAATCAAAGAAATGTGATAACTAGTAATGATGAGGGCAGTCTACTAGACTATTTAAAAAGAAAATTAATAGTAAAAAATTTTAATTTTCATTTACTTTTAATGCTTAATTGAGGCGTGGTGATTTATACTGCTGTTGATTGTCCTTTTGTGCAGACATTGTTCCACCGATCCCCCAGCACAGGGCCTGCCTTCCTCTATGGATGTCCCAGGGGCCCCTCCCTTGCACATAACTCCCCCCAGCCCCACTCCAGGCAAGTGCAGGTCTGCAGATAAAAATCTCCTGTCCTGATGCCTATGGCCTGTTGCCTATGGCCTGTCCTGATGCGTATGGCCTTACAATTTTTTAACATTCCCTCATATGAGAGAGATCTTTGATTGTGAGGGTGGTGATACCTACACACATATAGATGAGTAAAGCCAAACTCTTGGAAGTCCACACAAATTATAAAAAAGGAGATAAATATAATTTGTTTTCAAAAATATCATCTTTTTAAGGATATATAACTTAAAAAAGATATTTCACATTTTAAATTTATGTGAAGTGGATATGTCCTACACAAGACAGAGGAAAATTTTAAATTATTTTCAAGGAACATCTCCATAGGCTCATAAAAGTACAAAAGTGTGAAAGTGTGGTTTATCCTAAAAAAGATATTGCTGGTTTATGTTAGAAAATAGTATATCTTATATATAATGCCTGCCTAACTATCTTCACAGACTCACAGACATGGGGCAGAGCTGCTACTGGCTCTCCCTGTGCCCAGCCGCTCACGAGGCACCCAGGAGGAGGGATGGCAGGTTCTAGCCTTGGCCCACCACCCCCCCCGAGAGCCTCGCAATAAGCCAGAGACCCCCCCCACTCCATGTGGGCCTCCATTTTCCACATCCGGACTCCCCCTCATCAGAACTCCACCCAGCAGACCAGCCTCTCACAGCCCGGCTTGCGTGGCGCAAGCGCCGCACGGTTCATCAATATGCTGGATTTAGAGATGACTACAAGAGTATACTACCCGCATGGCAGAGCCTGGCAAGCTACCCGTGTCATATTTGATATGCCAAATACCAGTAACAATTATAGACCTCATTCCCAAGACCTAATGGAATGGTTTGAGGCTCTTTATGTTCCTGGAGCAAGCAGGTGCCCTTGGGCTCTACATGCATGAGACAGGTCATATGGAGATGTTACTGGTAACATCTCCATATGAAAGCAAATCTCCATTGAAAGAAAATCAATGATGAACGGGAAGACAGTGTGATACAGTGTGAACTATCTTCACTAACAGGTAAAATAAAAACTATCTATGATGTAGAATAATCACTTGAATTGACATAGAATAACACTTGAAATAATGAAACATGAACTTGTTATATCAAAGGTAGGAAGCAAAGAATAAATAGACCTTTCTTAGTCTAACAGAGGACAGCCACAGAGCTATAAGCAAATGCCACACTCGGTGGCAAAATGCTGGCAGTTTGTCCTGACATTATCGGAGAGATTATGAGACTGGTTGTTACTGGTAACATCATTGTTTCTGCTGTGTCCTGACAGTGAATCTTTATCCATTGCCCACCTTGGGAATCTGTTGCATTAAGTTGTATGTTGCTCTTTTCCTTTCCTGCTGATCCTCACTCAGTGACGGAAGGTGTGAGTGCAGATAAGGTGCTGTCTGGCAGTGTGGCTCAGGGTACAAGCAGAAACAAGCGGAGATACTGGTGTGGAGAGTGAATGGGGCCTGCCACGTTGGAGGAGCATGTGGGTGGAATCTGCCAATATGGCAGAGGTCAGATGAGGAAGCTGCCTGGACCCAGGTCAGGAAGTTAATTTTCATAATGCAGATTTTTGGACATAAGGGTATTATGCTTTTTTCTCCTACCCACTTTTGCTTGAATTGAAATCTAATGTGCCACACATGATTATAAATTCACATGCCCATTCATTGAAAGCATGAAAATGATAGTAGTACTCGCTCTGATGATCTGTGGAATTCTCTCTTGTGGGAGTCACAGTTTTTTTTGTTTTTTTTTTGTTTGTTTGTTTGTTTGTTTTTGCTTTTTTGGGTCACACCCGGCGACGCTCAGGGGTTACCTCCTGGCACTGCACTCAGGAATTCCTCCTGGCGGTGCTCGGAGGACCATATGGGATGCCGGGAATCGAACCCAGGCCGGCACAGGCCAGCCACGTGCAAGGCAAACGCCCTACCCGCTGGGCTAACGCTCCGCCCAGTTTTTTTTTTAATATGATGAAATCCACACATGGGTTTAGAGACTTCATTTGAAGAGAAATTCTTTTTTCTCTAAATTATTTTGCCTCTGCCTTCAGCTTGGCTTCTGTGACTCGCCACCTCCAGAAGAAAGATCTTAGCAAACACTGGTTTCACAATTCAGTCTTCAAATACAATGAGAGCCACACTTTGTTTCCTAACCACTGTAGGAAAGTATCACTGATCTGCATGTTAGTATACACCAGAATCTCATGGAAGGTGTGTAAAAGTGCAAATTCCTGAAACTCTTTCCCCGTAGATTCTGGTTAATCTTGAACAGAGCCCTGAATCTGCTTTTGTCTGGTTTGTGTTTTGTTTTTTGACCACACCTGGTGGTGCTCAGAGCTTACTCTTGGATCTGTGCTCAGGTATCATTCCTTGTGGGCTCCAGTGACTATATGGGTGCCAGAGATAGAATCTGAGTCGTGTGAGGCAAATGCCTTACCAGTTGTACTATGGTTCTAGTTCTCTGAATCTGTGGGGTTTTTTTTTTCACAATACCACTTTAATTTTTATTTATGTATTGGTTTGGGGGGCCACACCCAGCGGTGCTCAGGGGGTTACTCCTAGCTCTGCACTTAGGACCTCACCCCTGGCAGCCTCGTGGAACCATATGGGATGCCAGGGATGGAACTTGGTTTCCCACCAGCAGGGCAAGCATGGTATTACCTCTCCGGCCTATGTTTTTAAATGTACTCAACGCTTTTCAAGTATATGAGTACACATTAAGTGCCTTTTATTTTTTAATATTTTATTATACCACTGTTAGATATACAATTATCATGTCTGAAGGCATGGCTGAGAGCTCCCAACCAACACAGCCAGTAACCTGGGGAAGAGACACTCCAGACCCAATCACTCCAGCCCCACAGCTGTGCCACTCGCCCCCACGTGGAAGCAGCCCATGGCGCCTCCGGGAGGGTGGTAAATGGCTTGGCCAGCCCCTGGCGGAGTCCAACATAGCTCCAAGGGTTCACTCACTTGTGCGGGGGAGGGCCACACTGGCTGCACTTGGAGCAGGGATTTGGACTCCTCCTCCCATTCCTCCACCTCCATGTCGCGGGTGTGGTGTGAGCTCCAAGCCACTACAGCCAGCAACACTGGAAGAGAGACATACCAGACCCACAGCTATGCTGGCACATGGCCGCTCTGCGGCCACACGACAGTCTTAGATAATACTGGAAGTTAGGACCAGGTCCTTCCCAGGATCTGTCACCTTTATACACTGTATACAGTTCTAGGCAGGTTCTAGCCATGGCCCGTCATCCCAGTGAGCCTAGCAAGAAGCCAGGGGAACCCCCCACACCATGAGGTCTGTCATTCTCAACAAATGGACGCCTCAGCTCCTCAGAGCTCCACCTAAGAGAAAAGCTGATCTCTCCCTGTTGAGGTTCATCAGTAAAGCTCTAGATGAGAGCCTTCTATTGAGAGTATACCACCTACATGGCAGAGCCTGGCAACCTACCTGTGTTGTATTTGATATGCCTAAAACCTGCAGCAATTATAGACCTCATTCCCATGACCTCTTGAAGGAATGGTTTGAGGCTCTTTATGTTCCTGGAGCGGGCAGATGCCCTTGGGCTACATTTGCTTGCAACAGGAAGTATGGAGATGTTACTGGTGCCTGTTCAATCAAATCAATGAACAACGGGAAGACAAGTGATACAATACAATACAAGTGATACAAGTGGAGCCATACAATTACCGAGATGTTCATTTTTGGGTTTCGGGCATACAGTGTTCCAGCACCCATCCCTCCTCCAGTGCCCATTTAACCCACTTGTTAGATGATTTTATATAGGTGGGTGAAAGAGATTGTACAGTGGGTAAATTTCATGCCTTGAATACAGCTGATCCAGGTTTGATCCCAGGTACCCCACATGGTCCCTGCCAGGAGTGATTAGTATTTCCAATTATTAGCCATAATGATTTTTAACCTTCAGTTTGAAGTTCTCAAAGGTTAGACTTCTTTTGATATTCTTGGATTATATATTCTTGTATTATTGTTAAGGAAAAGAATAAGACAGTTGGAAGATTCACCCCCGCCCCGCACCCCCAGATCTGCAAACACTTAGCATGGTGTCTGTGGCCTCTGCCTGATTCTTTGTGATCCCTGTGTTACAGATCAAACCTCCTGCGGAGAGTGGATGGCTAGTGAGTACCAGTCAGCCAATGATTTACAAAGCCAATCTAAGTGCCTGTAAGCGGACTAACATCAGTTTGCTTTATGATCTAAACACGGATGACAGGAGGTATCTGCTGAGGTTTTAACTCTAAAACGTCAAAGTGTGAAGAAGAATGTCCCCTTCATCTCTAGCAACAGCTATGTTATATTGCTCTGGGGGATTTCTAGGAATTTATAAGATATTTCATTAATAAAGATGATTTCCTTTCTATTTAGTGGCAGTAACAATAATTCAACACAAAATGTAAATTGAGGGAATTCAGGGCATTTATTATTATCATTAAGATGGAAGCAAGAGTAGGAAGACCGTTTGGGGCTTTAATATCCTATATCTTTTTTTTTCATTAATTTGTTGGAATTACTCTGTCAAAATGCATATTATACAAACCTAACTCAGAACGCGAAACTCTTCAGCGCCACCCTCGAGAACATCATGTGACAATTAGAATGGGAAGGAATAGGAGTGAAGATAGATGGTCGGCAACTACACCACCTCCGCTTCGCTGATGACATCATTCTAATAACACCAAACATCAGCCAAACGGCACAAATGCTGGCTGACTTCGACCGAGAATGTGTAAAAATAGGTCTACAGCTGAATCTGAACAAAACTATGTTCATGAAAAATGAACTAGTTCCAGAGGCCCCATTCACTCTCAATGGAACAGACATCTCTGAATGCAGCAGTTATGTGTACCTAGGTCGAGAAGTCAACATGATGAACGACCTAAAACCTGAGCTGTGCAGGAGGAAGAGAGAGGCATGGAATGCCTTCAAAAACATTGAAGAAATAGCTAAAAAGGACAAAGAACCTCGGGCTCCGGGCACATCTCTTTCAACTCCACCATTCTCCCTGCATTAACATATGCCTCAGAGACCTGGGCTCTACGAAAGCAGGATGAGAATGCTATTCGGGTCTCCCAAACAGGAATCAAAAGAGCTATGCTTGGAATATCACGCCTCACTCAAGTGAGAGAAGGAATCTGGAGTTCCGACCTCTGTTGCTGTTCCAGAATCAGCGACGCTGTCTTGTTTGCCAAGACATTGAAAATCAGATGGGCTGGACATGTAATGCGATTTGGAGATGACCGCTGGACTAGAGTTGTTACTGACTGGATCCCACGGGATGTCAAAAGATCACGTGGCCACCCACCTACAAGATGGTCAGACTTCTTCGTCAAGACTCTGAACTAAAGGTTTGAGGCTCTTTTATTCCTGAAGCAACCAGATGATATTGGGCTACATTGGCACGTGATAGGGTCCAATGGAAATGTTACTGGCACCCGCTCGAGCAAATCGATGAATAACGGGATTCAAGTGATCAAGTGAAGTGAACTCTGAATGGTTTATCTCTGGTTAGAAGACTAAGATGTTAAATTATTACATTTCACCCTATATTAATGGTTCTCTCCCATTATTATCATATCTCTTAGAATTGTTATACAATTATTATGTGTAGAATACTGAGTTTAAAAAAGTCATTCAAGATGTCTAACTTGTTCTGCTGCTTGTATTCCTTCTCTAACATCTCACTTTTGTGGTCACAGTGTCTTTTCATCAGTAACAACATTTGACTCTTTCTTCTGCTCTGGGCAATGAGGTAATGTTTGATAGTTTTTAAATATCTGTGATGATATGTTTGGTAGTAAAATTAATGTTAACACTTCCTTTTTTTTACAGCTCATATACAGCTTTAGTAAATTCACAGAATTATTCAACCTTACTATCAATTTTAGAACAATTTGTCATCTCAGAAAGAAATGCTGAGACCCATTAGTAATCATTTCTTGCCCTTCCCACCCTAACTTCCTAAGCCACAGCCAATCTCCTTTCTCTATTTACTTGCCTATTTAGAAATGTTCAGATAGTTCTTTGAACTTAATTCTCTATTTATTTATTTTGGCCTTGTGATCCCAGGAATCAACCTCAGGGTCACTGCATCCAACTCAGTTCCTCCATGTTAAAGCTTCAAGCCTATAACTCAATTATTTTTATAGCATTCAGGCTAAAGATAAACAATTATAAATTCATATGACAGTAAAATAGTTTCTGGTTTTATTATTTTTTTAAAGTATGATGAGTGGGTGCCAGAGAGATAGTACAGCAAGTAAAGCACTGGCCTTGCACGTGCATGAGCTGGGGTTGATTCATAGTATTCATTATGAGTTCCCTGAGTCTACCAGGAGTGATTCCTGAGTGCAGAGCCAGGATAACTTCTGAGTATTGCCAGGTGTGGCTTCCAGACCAAATAAAAACAAAACAAAATGTCGGTTTTCATAGTAGGTGGCCTGGGAGATAGCTCAAAGCACTGAGGTGCAGGTCTTGTCTGTGGAGACTCCGAGCTCCACCCAGACGCTGCAGCATCACCGAGAGTGGCCCTGGTGGCTCTGGAGCCACAGCAGAACATTGAACTGTCACGCCTGCGCAGTTGGGCAGGTATCATAGGACGTGGTTTCTGGGACCCCTGAGCACTGCTGGGGAGGCCCCCCAATTCTGTAGGTGCTCTACACTAGACAGTGCTCCAGGCAGCATCCTGAACAGTGCTTGAAAGCTACCCTAGTAGTCCTCAGGAGAAAGTTTAAAGTCAGGGATGAAACCAGCAGGAGCTCCTGCATGTGATGATGCAGTTTGGCCCTTTGAGTCATCTCCACACCCACCCACGCCCACTTTATTTTTAGTAAACCAGTTATAGATTCCAATTATATGGAATAAATCACTCCCCATAAAGTATCACTGTCTCACTGTCTTCCGTTCATCATCGATTTGCTCGAGCGGGCACCAGTAACTTCTCCATATGTCCTGTCTCATGCAAGTAGAGCCCAAGGGAACCTGCTTGCTCCAGGAACATAAAGAGCCTCAAACCATTCCATTAGGTCATGGGAATGAGGTCTATAATTGTTACTGGTATTTGGCATATAAAATACGACACGGGTAGCTTGCCAGGCTCTGCCGTGTGGGTAGGAAACTCTTGTAGTCATCTCTAAATCCAGCATTTATTGATGAACTGTGCAACCACTTGCGGCCGTGTGAGTCGGCTGTGATAGGCTGGTCTGCTGGGTGGAGTTCTGAAGAGGGGGAAGTCCAGATGTGGAAAATGGAGGCCCTCATGGAGTGGGGGTTGTCTGGCTTGTTGTGCAGCTCTGCTGGGGTGGTGGGCCAGGGCTAGAACCCGTCATCCCTCCCGGGCACCTCGTGAGTGGCTGGGCACAGGGAGAGCCAGTAGCAGCTCTGCCCCATGTCTGTGAGTCTCTAGATCAGCATACCTGAGGCAGATTTAAAAAAGACTGCTGCATGGTGGTTCTCGATGAGCCAGGCTGTGATAGGCTGGTCTGCTGGGTGGAGTTCTGAGCCGGATTTAAAAGACTGCTGCAGGGTGGATCTCAATGAGCTGGGCTGTGATATGCTGGTCTGCTGGGTGGAATTCTGAAGAGGGGAAGTCCGAATGTGGAAAATGGAGGCCCTCATGGAGTGGGGGTTCGTCTGGCTTGTTCCCCCATAAAGTACAGACTAAATTCCTACAGAAATTTAGATAGACTTGGTTCTACACAGAATTAAAAAAATAATGGTCGTCATATGAAACATTATTTCAAGTAAACATGATGTTAAAATTGCTGATACAGGAGTGTGTGTGTGTGTGTGTGTGTGAGAGAGAGAGAGAGAGAGAGAGAGAGAGTTCAGGGGTGAGCCGTATGCCTATGCCTTCTTGCTTGCAGCTGATCCTGGTTTCATCCTTGACACCTCATGGTTCCTGAGCATCACCTGGGGCAGCCTATAAGGACATCAAGCATTCATGAGTGCAGCCACACTGGCCTCTGAGCATCTTTGAGGTGGCCTGGATAAATCACCGTAGGACACAGTCTTTGGTCTCACATTGAACTGCAGACCCAGTGGGTTGAAAATCACCACTTGGGAGACCTTTCCCCAAATAATAATGTTAAATACATACAAGGGTAAATTCAGGCCTGGAAAGACAATTCTAAAGACTGGAACATGTGCTTTGCATGCCAAAGGCCCGAACTCCATTTCTGGCACCACATGGTACCCAAGCACTGCTGACATTATCCCCCAGTATTGAGCACCACTAGGTGTGACCTTTAAACAAACAAAATCGCAGGTATAAGAAGCTAAACTTTTATATATTTGAATACATTCTCATCTATTATTAGGTAGGCTCAAGTGTTATGGAAAAATTACATTTCTCCATATCAAAATTCTGCTTAGCATGAGGTTAATTTTCACATATGAAGGTAGGAAAAATAACAAGAAAGGATTAGACTCAAACTCCCTGGTGTGATTATAGAATCCTTTAGTCTGCTTTTTGATGAGCACAAGCTCCAGCCTCAGCAATTCCCCTTTAAATTACCTGTAAAGTTGGCTCACCCCATGAAAGGCTCCTATAGGTATAGCAGTGAGGGTAAAAGGAACAGAAGTGTTTCTAATCACAGGAACGGAAAACTGAGCTCTCATTTAAAATTCAGTAAGAGTCACTCATTGAGCGACATATTTAAACAATAGAACTGGCAAACCCATCACTTAATTCTATAGAGCAGAATTTTACGCCTTCCTTTTGCCAAAAATACAATCTATGGTCGTCTAAGTTTCATATACCCAAAGTACTAGTGAACAGTTAAATTCTAAAAATAATATAAAAGTTGATTGTGAAGCTTAAAATCTCCCTGTTGCCTAGACTCTCTATGAGCCGTAATTCTAGTAAATTGATTTAAGGGCAGCCCTAAAGATTTGTTTCTATGGTAACCAAAATCAGAAAACTAATCTCTTAAACGTGGTTGTCATAGATGAAAGCTGGTGCTGATGTTGACTCATGTTGGTCTTTCTCAGCTTTGTCAGGTTGTGCCAGTCCTTTCTTTGGTTCTCAAACCACTATATACACTGTGGTTCTATGGCTTTCTCACTCATTCACTGTTTCTCTCGCATTATAAAGTCTATTCATCCACAGGAGACATGTCCAGTAGCAGATCTTTTTTCTGTTACAATTAAGTACAAAAAGAGGCATCAAATGAAAAACATTCTATCAACAATATTTTACTGTATTTATTTGTTTTGTTTTGGTGATCACACCTGGGGATGTTCAGAGGTTACTTCTGACTCTGAAATCAGAGACTACTCCTGGGCAGTGCTCAAGGGACTATATGGGATGCTGGAGACTGAACTTGAACACATGCAAGTCAAGGTCCCTCCCTCCCCCCATACTATCACCACAGTTTCCATATGAAATTCCTTAAAAGCATTTCTCAGTTACATATGCATTTTCAACTCCTCAAAATCATGATAGAGGGTTTGTTAGGGAGTAATACTGGCTAAAAGAAAAGTAAGTTATCCTCAATAAATTATATTACTACCTTCAATTAGGCACCAGGATTTATAGTACTGCTAGTAGAAATATTTCAGGAATGCAGGGTTTTCAGAAACATCACACCTGCCACCAAAGGATTAGTTCCCCTTCCCTGGACCACAGGCTTTTAAATAGCCTAGGTTTGGCTGACCCCAGATAATCTTCTAAACTTGATGATCTTCTAAATTTGTTTTATATTTCTCAAAACACTAAGTCAATGAGGTTGTCCATGCATAATGCTTTGCTGTGGAGTCCGGATAGAAGTGATACAAGTGAATGCTTTGCCATTATGCATGGGCATGATGCATAACGTGTCCATTGTGGACACACACACACAAAACACACACCACACATACATATCACATATATGCATATATATGTCTGTATGGCAGAGATACCTACTGCATGTTTATCCTGCCATCATCCATAACTCATTTGTTTGCAGGCCTCTGACTTCTCAGGGGAGGGCTATGGTGTGGCTTTATCATCTTTGTAGCAAGAGTTCAAGTCTTTGGACAGATATTGAATACAGTCAGTAAATATAGCTTGTTAGATTAGTATATTGAAAAAAATTCTATAAATAAACTATATTTGTTCTTTACTTTTATGGGATTGGGGGTTGTTCTTGAAATTAGTATTAAAATAACGGGTCTGGTTGTTTTTGTATCAGAATGTTTAGTCCCTTTCAGAGCTTAAGATCAGTGCTCCTAGGGGCTATAGAGATAAGGGGATAAGGTGTTTGCTTTACTCATGGGAGATTTTGTTCCATTCCTCCTCTACTTTGCACACATGTGAGCACCTGGGCACTTCCAGGAGTGGTCCCTGAGGACAGAGCCAGGACTAATTCCTGAATACTGCCAGGACTAATTCCTGAATACTGCCAAACAAAACAAAACAAAAACAACAAAAATTAGTGCTCCTAGACTTCTGCATCTGATCCTGGAAAGAAAATTGCTGTCTGGATTTACTTAGACCCGTATGCAGTGGTACAACTTTCAACAATTTTTCTTTAGCTAGAGTGATAGTACAGTGGGTAAGCCGTTTGCTTTGCATGCTGCTCACTGATCCCAGTTTGATCTTTGATATCCCATATGGTCCCTTGAGCAATGCCAGGAGTAAGTCCTGAGTGCAGAGCCAGGAGTAGCCCCTGAGCATCACTGAGTGTGCCCCCAAAAAGAGTTGCTTTATGGACTGGAGTACAACAAAGGGAGCTTGCTTTGAAAACTGCTGACCTGGGTTCGATCCCTGAAAACACATACGGTGCCCTGAGCCCATTAGGAGTAATCACTGAACACTGCTAGGTGTGGCCTCAAACAATAACAACAACAAAAAAGCTTGATTTTTTTATGATTTATTACCTATGAAACTAATTTATATAGGTATATACCCAAGATCTTGTAAAAACTTTGCAAGGGAAAAGGGGTCACTATTGGGAAAAGTGAAAAATATCCTCTAAGAGGAGCTACTTTCTATCCTACTGTAAATTATTAGGAAAAGGGGAAATATATTAAATAACTTTATCAGGCATTGACCAACAGTCAGAATGGGATTGTGTTTCTCAAGAGAAAGAAAACAAATGAGAGGACGCCTCTAATGACTCCTGCATTCTGTTGGGAGCTGGTCTCTGAACTACATAGGGAAAAGAAAGGGGAAAGTGAACAATCCTGTTGTGACTGAAGAAGCAGAGGTCAGGGAGGTCAAGGCAGTGAGGCTGCAAGGGCAGAGTTCTGAAGAAGAGAAAAAGACCTGGAGTTGAACCCCGGACATTGGCATAAGGTCCCTCTTACAGCACCGACCACATACCAATCTGTGGGGGTGGAGATCCATAAGGCTGGACAAAGAATTATCTGAGGAAACCGGGGCCAGAAGTCAGGCTGGGTCCTCCCACCAAACTCCCAAAGTTCTCACAAAAATGGGAGCTGTTTCTATTGTACAGTATAGCTTTATTGATTACATGGAACTTTCTACTGAGGAGCCATAGACAAGTTAGAATTCAGTCAAGGGTCAAAGTACAGCCTTAGAGTGAAAATACCCTAGCATAGTCCTGTTATGAGACAAAAGAAGAAAACAATGCAGTATAAGTAGACTGAAATCAATAGAAATAATAAAATTAGTATGTAAGGACTTTAAAATAGCTATTAAAATATCACTACTATCAAAGACTCTCAGAAAAACAATTTGAAAGAAAGTGATCGTAAACATAAAATAAAATATAGTTCATTGAAATATGTTTTAATGACTATGAAATATAAATATATAGTTTATATTTTATGTATCACTGTATCACTGTCTCACTGTCTTCCTGTTCATCATTGATTTGCTCGAGCTGGCACCGATAACATCTCCATATGTCCTGTCTCATGCTAGTAGAGCCCAAGGGCATCTGCTTGCTCCAGGAACATAAAGAGCCTCAAACCATTCCATCAGGTCATGGGAATGAGGTCTATAATTGTTACTGGTATTTGGCATATCAAATACGACACAGGGAGGCTTGCCAGGCTCTGCTGTGAGGGTGGCATACTCTTGTAGTCACCTCTAAATCCAGCATTTATTGATGAACCTCCCACGCGTGCAAGCGGCCGCGTGAGCCGGGCTGTGATAGGCTCTTCTGCTGGGTGGAGTTCTGGCGAGAGGGAAGTCCGGATGTGGAAAATGGCAGTCCTCATGGAGTGGGGGTTGTCTGGCTTGTTGCGAGGCTCTGCTGGGGTGGTGGGCCAGGGCTAGAACCCGCCATCCCTCCTGGGTGCCTCATGAGTGACTGGGCACAGGGAGAGCAGGTAGAAGTTCTGCCCCATGTCTGTGAGTGATCCTTTCTCTGGATCAGCATACCTGAGTCGGACTTGAAAAAGGCTGCTGAAGGGTAGGTCCAATGAACCGGGCTGTAATAGGCTCTTCTGCTGGGTGGAGTTCTGACGAGAGGGAAGTCCGGATGTGGAAAATGGAGGCCCTCATGGAGTGGGGGGTCATCTGGCTTGTTGCGAGGCTCTGCTGGGGTATATCTGATATGAAAGCTTTACTTGTAATAAGATGAAAGACTGAAGAAGTGAGACACATACTACATGTGGAGAAGGCCTGTTTTGATCCTTGGCACCCACGGTCCTTCAGTACCATGGGGCATGCCCCTTGAGCACCATGCCAGAAGTAGCCATTGAGCACTAATAGGTGTGACCCCCAAAAGAACCAATATAAAGATAATCGTAGGCTAGAAAATATGGTACCAAAAGAGTAAACACCCATTGCACTACTACTATGGCCCTCAAAACATTTCTGAATTTACTACTACATGATGATATAAAACTAATGTAGGGAAAAAACTGTAAACATTCAGTTCTAAGAGGTCTGTAGAATGTTAGAATTGTACTTCTTCGTATATCCCCCATGTGTATTATTATTAAATATTTCCATAAATTTTAGTTACTAGTGTTATATTCTGAGCATGAGTAATCCATTTGTTGGCCTGTGTGGGAAAAAAGGGAAGAACATAACTTGAAAACCTCAATGGGGGAGGGGCCGGAAAGAGCACAAGGGGATGGGGTGCTTTCCTTGCATGCTGTCATGCAGGGTCAATCCCCACTGACCCGAATGGTTTCCCAGGCCCTGCCAGGAGTGATTCCTCAGAGCAAAGCAGGACTAAGCCGGGAGCATTGTCAGGTGTGGCTCAAAACTGTCCCTGCAAAAAAAAAAAAGTTTTCATAATTTTTTCCCATTATACAGATATCTAGAGAGGAAATTTTATGAGTATCTGCATGAAACAACACACAAAAACACTGAAACCACAACCACCCCAACACACATCTTATTTGGGAGGTCTTACATGGGGCGAGCGCTACTGGCTCTCACTGTGCAGCCGCTCTAGTCCAGGAGGGGTGGCAGGTTCTAGCCCTGGCCGCCACCCCGCGAGCCCTCCACAAGCAGACGACCCCCACCCTGAGGACCTCCATTTCACACCAGACTTCCCCCGCAGACTCCACCCAGACCAGCCTATCCAGCCTGCTCCCACGGTCGCAAGTGACCTTGCGGTTCATCAATAAATGATCGATTGAGATGATTAAAGAGTATGCTACCCGCACAGCAGAGTCTGGCAAGCACCGTGTCGATTTGAAGCCAGAACCATAACATTACCTCATTCATGACTGATGGAATGGTTTGAGGCTCTTTATGTTCCTGGAGCAAGCAGGGCCCTTGGGCTTTACTTGGATGAGACAGGTCATATGGAGATGTACTGGTGCCCGCCGAGCAAATAGATGATGAACGGAGACATGGACAGTGACAGACAACAGACAGTGATATGTAAAAACCTTTTGCCTTCCTCTAGGAAACAAGTCTGGTGTGTTGGTGTGTTTGTATATTAGCTCTTAAGTCTTCAACAATTCAAGATGACAAAACTAAGGACTATGTAATAATTTTGGATTATTTAAGACATTTTCTCCCTTTGAAAGACAGCTCTAAAAAACAAATAGTATTACTAAATGTAATAATCTACGTAAATGGTATGCAATGATAAAAGTTGTTATCGTTTTTTTTTTTTTTTTTTTTTGTATTTTTTTTTTTTTATCTCTGTGGCCCTGGCACGGCCACAGTGTCTGTCTCCCAAATTTAAAACAAACAAAAGAATGATTCTTTATTTTGATTTGTCGCTACCTTTATTTTTTTTTCTTTTTGGTCACACCCAGCAATCCCAAGGGTTACTCCTGGCTCTGCACTCAGGAATTACTCCTGGCGGTGCTCGGGGGGACCATGGGGGGTTGAAGAAACTGGGTCAGCCTCATGCAAGGCAAATGTCCTCCCCCACTGTACTATCCCTCCAGACTGAATCATGCTACTTGATAAATGTTAAGCTTCTTCTTGCAGACCTCAAGGAAAGCGGGAGCCTATCAACCTTTGTGTGACCTGAGCTCCTGAATCCAGTGTCCTGGTTTTATAGGGACATGACAGCAGGTCTTTAAGATTTCAGGCTGGGCAGGTAGATAAAGATGCTCCCTTGTCTGTGGCATCATCCAAAATGCAGCCGGGGGTGGAGTGGCAGGTGCCACGTTACATAAACAGTGACCTAGTACAGCTTTATGAAAGCATAGAAGTAGATTTGCTTTTCTGGTAGCAGTGAGTTACTGAGTGCGCTTCTCCTAAGCATTTAAGCCAGTGTCTCTCCGGCATTAATGTAAGAGAATCAGCTAGACAGCATGACAAAATCCCTGGCCCAACCCCAGAGACTCTCAATTCAGTACATCTGGGCCAGGACCCAGGAACAAGCCCTCTAGGAACTTTGAATATTGATTATTTAAACTCATTGGGCTACAGTTCCCTTGTGTAGACTAAATGCACAATAAGGTTCCTTTGTGCTCCAAGAGTTCCATTGGTCTATTCTGTAGGGGCCAGTCCTGGTTCCCTCAGCTCTCTCCCAGCAGTATTCATTGATTCCCTCAGCCCAGAGGAGGCAAACCACAGGCCTAGGCATTAACATTCCAAAGACATGGGAAAAAGAGTTTCTTTCCTCCCTGCCTCCACTCCCCCAGCCCTACTCCCCAATGGCTTCTACCATGACATTATTATGTAGCCTCCCAAAGATATTCTTGTGCACTTCAAATATGAGCACAGACCTTTTTTTTTCTACCCACAAGTGATAACACACAATGTTCTGCAAATGGCTTCCTTCTCTGCTTGGTAAATGGAGGGAATCTTTCCTATCCTTACACAGAGGTAGCGCATAATTATTATTTATTATTTTGCTTTTTGTGGCATCACACCTGATGATGCTCAAGAGTTACTCCTGGCTCTGCGCTCAGGAATTACTCCTGGCAGTGCTCCCGGGACTACATGAGACTCAGTGGTTGAACCTGGGTGGGCCCTGTGGAAGGCCCAGTGATACCCACTGTGCTATCACTCACAGCATCCTCATTTTTTAACAGCAGGAAAGAAACCCACTCTATTGGTGAGCTGTGGATTTCAGAAGAGTCCTCACTTGAAGGACCTTCTCTTCCAATTGTTAATTGTTGTGGCCACCAAAAGCAGCAATGGATGGCTTTTGTTGTCTTTCACGCCATGCACATATATTTTGTTGTGGCGGTATACCTGGCCAAGCTCAGGAATTACTTGGGAATCCATATAGCATGCTGGAGATTGAACCAGGCTTGGCCGCATGCAAGGCAAGCGCCCTACCCACTGTACTGTCTTTTCAGGCCCTCTATGTTTATTTCTGTGTAGGATGAATTTCAGAAGTGTAATTCTTATCCACATCTTAGATAAACTAGTTGCTTTGAGAGAGTTCTTAGAATTCTTCCAGGTGATAATGATTTTTAGCTTATCTGACAGGTGAAAACATCTACCTTGTGTGTTTCATTTTCAACTAAGGAGCCTGAATACCTGTAAGGACCTGAATGGCATTGCTGTTCCTATGTACTTTGAGACGATCTTTTTGTTAGTAATTTATAAAATGTACAACCAGTGTTATGTTAACAGACCGGTAACCTGGCTGCTATCAACCCGCACACACACACACACCACACACACACACACACACACACACACACACACACACTCGCAAGTAAGCTAGCAAACACAGTCACGATTCCTTAACCCACGTCTGGAGTAATAGCTTCGGCATTTGCAGTATGACCTTGAGCTAGTCGTTAACCTCTTTAAATCCCAATGTCCAGTCCAAGTACAAGATCTCAGTTTTCAACACGTTGCGGGTCTGGCTTTTTCTTTTTAAATGTTTTAACATTCCTCCCCTAAAGCCCAGAGATGGCGTGGATGCGTGAGTCAACCGTGTCCGGGACCCGTTTCTCCCCGGGGAAATCTTGCACAGTTACCGATACCCGCCCGTAGCAACCGCATGTCTGCGCCCAGGCGAGGTGCGGGGAGAACGCGGCCTCGGAGGCCGCAAAACCCGGTTCTCTGCTCCGAGGCAGGCAAGAACTAAATAAACCCCGAGCCCGGGAGCAGTTTCTGCAGCTCGGCCCGCCCTTGCGCCCGCTCCTGCTCGCAGGCGTCCTCCCGTCCCCGGCCGAGGGCGGCGCTGCGGCCCGGGCGGTCCCGACGCGGCGGGGCAGCGCGGCCCGGGGCCCCGGGTGCGGGTGGACGCGGGTGGGCCCCGCGGTCACGTGAGCCAGACCAGCTGCTGGCAGGGGGCGGCGAGCCCGAGAGCCGGGAGGCTGAGCACGCAGGGGGAGCGCCCGACGGCCACCGCCGCCACTGACTGCGCCCCCGATGTCCCCCGCAGTGATCGCGCCCTCGCCGGCACCCGCACCCTCGTCGGTCGCAGAGTCCGCCCCGAGTCCGCCGCCACCGCGCAGGTGAGTCGCTGCGGGCGCTGCCGGGGCCCCTGCAGTCGCGTCACCCCGCGGGTGGCGCCCCAGCCGCCATCGCCTTCCTGGCTCGGTGGCCTCCCTGCGGTCCCCTGCGGAACCCGCGGGGTGGCGCCGCCCCGGCCGGTCCGCGGGAGCTGATGGGGCGGGGCGGGATCTCTAAGGGGTCCAGGAGAGGTGGCCTGGGATGCGGGGTCACTCGGGTTCTTGCACTCTTGCACGGAGGCCTCTATGGAAGGGACGCCCCACCCGGGGCGCGGGCTCTGCAGGCCGATTGGCCTCGCTCTGCACACCCCGAATTCCTCTTCATCGCCTGAGCTCGCAGAATCCCTGGGGCTGCCTGCTTTTATCTGCTTCCTTCTCGCATCCGAGTTGCTGCCTCGTGGGGGTGTACGCCTGTGCACCCCACCCGCCCCGGGTCCCCGGGATCACGGCTTGGGGGACAGCACGAAACCTGCAACTTTCCCCTGGGCGGCGCACCGGATCACGCCAGCTTGCGGGGCCTCTCTGCCTTGGGCCAGGATCTTTGGATGCAATCGCATAATCGTGTGATGTGATGTGGGCTGATGCAGGACTTAACCCTGCTTCCCTATACATCGCACCCTGGGCGGTGTCGAGGAGGCAGGGGGACCCAGAGCAGGTTAACGGGGTCCACCCCTGCGCCCCTCCCGGGTTTCTGGGATGATTGTAGGGCTCTTGTTTTGCTTCTGCTTCCTGGACTCACTTATCTGTTAGGGCATGGATTATCTGGCTGCAGGGACGGGAGGGTGGAGACCTAGAGGAGTGCAGTCTGCAAAAAGCTAGAGGGAGGAGAGCATGAACTTCTGAGAACTGAGAAAGAACTTGGGTTTAGGGAGGGATGTGTTCATTCATCTTGTGTGCGTGTGAGAGACCCGTCATTTACTGTGACTCAAACATGACTTGAAGTTCTGTTAAATAATATGTAGCCTTTCTAATTCTAGCTTGCAAATGTCTTGAAGCATGCTTTTGTACTGGTGGTGGTGATGATGACGGATGGATGCGTGTGTGTGTACGCACGTGTGTGTACGCTGCTCACTAGCCCGATCAGAAGATGCCAGAGGAAAATTTATGTTAATTCAAAATGGCAGCATAAAAAAATCAGGCCAGACAGAAGCCACATAAACCTCAGCTAATAACAGCCTTCCTCTGACTTAAGCCCATAGGTAGGCAATGATTCTTGCAGCAGACTGGATTTTAGGTATTCTAAGGTTCTGGAGGTTGAGTGGGAAGTTTAAAGAGCTGTAATTATCATCTCTAGCTTATCAAGAGCTGGTGCAAAGACCCTATTAAAACTATTTGTAATTTTGATCTGATTTTCTCCAGTGAAGTTGAGGTATGTGACTGCTCATATCTAGATGTTTTGTCCCTACAAGTGGTTCTAAAAAGAGGCGAGTATTTGGCCTTAAATAAGAGCAGTACACAGAACAAACAGCAGGTTCTGAGAGCAAGTTTTACTGCAAGAATTGGTTTAGCATCATAAGCAAGTACACAGACACTGAGGATGGCAAATTCCTGAAAGGTGACTCATTTTATTCCAACAATCTGTCTTTCTTTCTGTTCCTCTGCTGTGCTGCCAGTCATCTTTACATTGAGGAGGAAGGAGATCCAGGAGGAAACACAGTGCTCTGGGGGATAATGGAACAGACGCAGATTAGTGCAAAGGTCGGACCGGCAGAGCTGCAGGCGGCTTGCAGAGCTCCCCCCCTGCAGCCTCGATACAGTGTGAGAGCTGGATCCTGCCTGGTGAATAACGGGCTTGAATTCCTATAGTTGGTTGGCTGCTGGCACCAAGAACTGAAATCTAGTCTCTTAATGTCTCAGTTCCACAGACTATAGTACAAATTTTAAACGCCTGTAGGTTCCTGAAAGAAAGCAACTCCACTTTAGTTTCCTAATGCAAGGCCATCTAGCTTCTTCAAGTGTGTGCATGTCCTGTGCACATTTCCCAGGGACTATTTCTGTATCTAAACACCAGAGTGATGCATTTACCCTTGATTTTTATTTATTTTTATTTTTTATATATATATTTCCCCCCCAAATTTTATTACACCATTTTAGACATACAATTGAAAGATGCTCATGTAGAGTTTTGGTTCTACGGTGTTCCAACACCCATCCCTCCACCCAAACCCATCTCCCATCACCAATGTCCCCACCTCCCTCCCCTCCCACACCTCAACTACTTGGCGGGTTCTGTATGTCATTTCTCTCCTCTTTATCTCTCCCTCCCGCCAAACTTTCCTGCACATCGTGGAATGCAGTGCATTAAAGGACATTACTGTTTCCACTATTTTAATGGACCGCCGGCTGCAAGCGGCCACGCGACCTGGGCTCGAACTGGTTTTGCTCTGTTAATCTGGTCATGAGGCAGTTTCCCAGCGTCCGGACAGCGAAGGTGGTGGCTAGTGTGGTGGGCGAGTCTCATCCGGCTGCTTCCAGGACCCCCCAGAGGTGATGAGCCCACTCCCAAAACCCATCTGTCCTCCCGGGGCCCCATATTCAGCTGGGCCGGGGTGAGCTGAGTTCCAGCTTCCCCAGCCACTTGTGAAGCTCTTCATGCTATGGCTGGTGGCCCCAGGGCAGCTCAAGGGTGGGGCCACCAGACTTGACAAAATGGAGGGGAATTACCCCTGATTTTTGAGGAAACTGCTTTGATGGAAAAAAATTGGTCGAACCTGTGATCAGAACAACATTCATTAATTTCTTTTTCAGTAAGCAAAGTTGGCCATAAGTTTTCATATTTTTCAGAAGCCAAAGTTGGCTTTTGAGTGTATCTAATTTTAGGTGAAAGTAAATAGAAGGCTTTTAAAATAAAGTTGAGGTAGCATGTAAGACAGAGGCTTTCTCTAGAATTTGAACTTGAAGCCTCCGCATCCTTTGCCAGTGACTACAGATCAATGAAAGCAGAAATTGTGCCTGGGGTAGCTTTGTGCAGAAGTGATAAGGAATTTGGAGAGTTTTCAAGTGGAAATTTTATACCCTCAGCCCAGTGATCTGTAGAAGGAGGGCAACTTGCAGAGAATGGAGAGAATCATTTGAGATGGTAAAGCAGAGAATAATATGGATAGATGTATGTAAATAAAATCAGATCTAAGCTATGTGTGTCATGCAAGAAAAAATATCTTCATTAGAGCATGAATGTAAAGATTCATTCATTTAAATTTCCCTGATTGCCAAGGCATTTTAAGTCACACATTAAACAATTACATAATCACATGCAATTGGTCTGTTAGAGAATAATAGAAAGTAAGCCAAAGTTTTTTCTTAAAAACTGCTCGGGGGCTGGGATGTAGCTTGCCCAAGGTAGAGGAGAATGTATGCTCTGCCTGTAAGACCCCGGGTTTGATCCCCATCTTCACAAAGTCACCTGCAATAATGACTAGGAAAACGGGGAACTCTTTTCAGTAGAGTGAGAGCCTTGTGTTCACTCCAACGCAGGAATCAGTGACTTCTGGCCACATGAGATCTTTGAATTCTTTAAGTTTAGTAGTGCAAAACTACTTTTGAGATGAGTTGTGAGAGTAAATATGCACAATTTCAAGAAATTTATATAAAAAGAATTTAAATTATTGCAATTACTTTTATTATTTTATCATTATTATTTTGGTTTGGGAGCAATACCCCTGGAGATGCTCAGGGATCACTCCTGAGCATGCGTGGGGACCATAAACAGTGCTAGGGTTGGAACCAAGGTTGGAAACATGCAAGGTAAGCACCTTGACCCTATTCCATCTCTCTGGGCCCTTAAAATATTGCCATAATTTCATCCTGATCATATATTAAAGTAACATCTTTACAATGTTGGCTTTAAATAAATGAATAATTAAAAATAGTCTCACTGGTTTGTTTTTTTACATTTTATTATTATTTTTGGAACACACACCATGGTGAGGAATCTCACCTGGCAGTGTGTGGGGCAATACGCAGTGCTGGATTGAACAGGGAGTTAGCCAGTTAAGATAAACACCTTAACCACTGTTCTATTTCTCTGATCCTTCTTTATACATAAGATGTGGCTACCAGAAAACAAGAATCTATTTGTGCTTTCATTTATCTTCTATTGAACTTGTTGGATTATATGGTCAAGATCATTAACAGAAAGTGGAAGTTAGCTGGAGTAGGTAGTGATGCAGTTCAGTGAACTGAACATGTAAGAAGGAGCTTGAGCAGACACTGGAGAGGAGGTTAATAGATGTAGGATTACGAGAGAGTGGCCAAAGACTCGTGGGTGCAAGTGAGTGTAGAGTGAGCTGGGACTGCTGGACAGGAGTCTGTGAAGCAGGAGAAGCAAGTCTATACGATACAGGATTTGGAGTTAGTAGAATTGGGGTTAGCAGGGGTTATGAAGATGGGACAGTAGCAAGGATGGTGAAAGGGCAGTCGGGCACAACGCCACAGCACACAGGAAGGCAACTTCCACATCCTGAGAAATCTGGTTCACAAACATATCAACACATCAAAATGAGGTAAATTTACCCTCATACAAGGTGAGTATGAGTATGAGGATCACAAGGTGAATGTTCGATGCCTGTAAGCCTTTGCTATGGTTCTGCCACTGAGAAGGAACTGAGAAGTCTCATTTAAAAATCAAAGAACTGCTGGTACAGCCTTTCTGGAAAACAATATGGACATTCCTCCAAAGACTAGAAATTGAACTCCCATTTGACCCACCCATACCACTCCTGGGAATATACTCTGGGAAGCCAAAAAACATACAGTGCAAACACCATCCCTACTTTTATGTTCATAGCAGCATTATTCACAATAGCCAGAATCTGGAAATAACCAGAGTGCCCGAGAATCAATGACTGGATAAAGAAGCTTTGGTACATCTACACAATGGAATACTATGCAGCTGTTAGTAAAAATGAAGTTATGAAATTTTCCTATAAATGGATAGACATGGAGATTATGTTGAGTGAAATTAGCCAGAAGGAGAGAGACAGATACAGAATGACTGCATTTATTTGCATGGCATAAATATATATGTACATATTATGATACCAATATCCAAGGTCAAGTGAAACATGTATCAGGAGGTCTTGTCAAAGGTGGAAATTATCACAAACGTGTGGGAGTCAGAGGCTAGGTAAGACAGAAAATGGAACAGTGTGATAACAATTGTCGAAAAACACTAATACCAACCTAAAACTGAGCATTAAATACAGGCAAAAAGATACACGTGACAACTCTTTAATGTATATTCTGTAATCCATAATCTGGAAGGGAAGGAAAAGAGAAAGAGATTGAAAAGGAAAGAAATAAAGAACCTGCCATGGAGGCGGGCTGGGGAGGGGGAGGGAACCGGGGACGTTGGTGGTGGGAGATAGGCACTGGTGGAGGGATGGGTGCTGGAACACTGTATGATCAAAACCCAAATATGAACACCTTTGTAATTGTATATCTCACGGTGTTATAATAAAATACTAAAAAATAAAAGTACAATGCAGTTCTCCAAAAAAAAATCAAAGAACTGCTCCTGGGAGTATACTCTGGGGACCCCAAATCACAGTGCAGTAATGCCATCTGCACTTCTATATTCATAGCAGCACTATTCACAATAGCCAGAATCTGGAAACAACCCAAGTGCCCAAGGACAGATGACTGGATAAAGAAACTATGGTACATATGTACAATGGAATACTACACAAGAACTAGAAAGAATAAAATCATGAAGTTTGCTTAAGATGGACATGAAGAGCACCATGCTGAGTGAAATGAGTTGGAGAAAGAGGGATAGACATCAAATGACTGTGCTTATTTGTAGGATATTTTAAAAAAGATGGTATGAGGCTAATACCCAAAGATAATAGAAATGAGAGCCAGGAGGACTGGTCCAGGACTGGAGTCTTGCCACAGTGGGGGTGGGAGAGTGCAGTTAGGGCAGAGAAGAAACCATCATGACGATGATAGTTGGAAATGATCACTCTGGACAAGAACTCAGGGCTGAAAGGAAGTAAAGTGATATATATGATAACTTTTCAATCCTTGTAGTGCAAATCACAATGTAAGTGCACACCTAAAAGTAGAGAGAATGAGGGGGTGTGGAGAAGAAAAGAGTCTGCCATAGAGGCAGGGTGGGGGTCAGGAAGAAAACTGTACACTGGTAAAGGGAGAAGTGTTGGGACATTGTATGACTGAAACCCAATCATGTTCAGCTTTATAACTGCGTATCTCATTGTGATTCAGTGACAAAGGGAGAAATCAAAGAACTAGATGGGAGAGAGAGCGAAACCTCTATTTAAAGTAGTTTCCCCAAACATCAAATACCCAGGAATTAAGTTAATAACAGATGTGAAAGGCCTATACCATGAAAACTATAAGTTACTTATGAAAGAAAAAATAAGAGAACCATAGGAAATGTTCATGGATTGGAAGAATTAATACTGTCAAAATGTCTATTTTATCCAAATCACTATACAGATTTAATTAAATTTCCATCAAAAGTTCTCATGACATTCTTCAAGGAGCTAGAATAAACACTACTAAAACTTGTAGGGAAGCATAAAATAGCACAATAATCAAAGCTTTCCTGAAAAAAGAAATTGGGAGGTATCACAGTCCTGATTTTAAACTATACTATAGAGCTATAGTCATCAAAACTGCATGTACTAGAATAAGGATAGGATGACAGACCAATATCAGAAATGAGACCCCAGTAATAAATCCTCAGTTAATCTGTAGCATAGACATTTAATCTGTGCCAAAGGAGTTGGTGCATGATGTGGAGCAGGAAAGCCTCTTCAACAAATGGTATTGGGAAAACTGATATTTGGAAGAAAATGAAATGGTATTGGGAAAACTGGGTAGTTTGGAAGAAAATGAAACAGAAACCATATCTTAGGCTATTCACAAAAACTAATTCAAAATGAATCAGAGACCTAGTAATTAGACCAGTCTTGCCACCCCCACTGTGGCAAGACTCCAGCCATGGACCAGTCCTCCTGGCTCTCATTTCTACTATCTTGGGTATTAGCCTCATACCATCTTTTTTTAATATCCTGCAAATAAGCACAGTCATTTGATGACTATCCCTCTTTCTCTGACTCATTTCACTCAGCATGATGCTCTTCATGTCCATTCTAAGCGAACTACATGACTTCATTCTTCCTAATTATTGATGATAATAGGCAGAACTTTTCAGGATCTGAACCTCAAAGAGGTATTAAGTGACTTGATTTCACTGGCAGAGGTAACAAAAACATAATTAAGCTTAGGGGCTATATGAAATTGAAAAGTTTCTACATGGTGAAAGAAAGTCAGGCTAAAATAATGTCTTTTTAGCTCCATTTCTCTTGGGTTGAACTCTGTGCTTATAAGGACTCAAAATCCATGTTGATCTTTCATCTGACTTCATAAAAATCCCAAATGTGATCTTATAATTAAAGAATCCTTGGAATTTCTTTTTCTCCTCTGAAAGTAAAACGTTCATGCATTTTAAAACTACATTTAGCAGTGCCCTAGTGGCCTGAAAGAATTAATGAAATGTCTTAAGTGTTTTTCTAATGCACTAAAGGCATCAGATTTTTTAATAATTACAAATTCAATAAAGTGTGTGCATGCAGTAAAATATTTTTAAACCTCATAGCTAAAATGAAATTTAAAATTTCAGTCTTTACATCCTATCTCTATATATAACTATCATATATTTGTCTTCCTCCTTCCACCGCAGGCTCTTATATTATTGTATATGTAAACATATTCTCTATGTACAACGATATAAGTATATTAATATGTACACAAAAGTTTTTTTTTATTTTGGGAGAGGGAGTGTTACACCACGCTTGGCAGTACTGGAAACTCTTCTTCACTTGGAGTCCAGATGTTACCGTCACTCCATATTTGGGGGGACCAATAATAATTGCTAGGAACTGACCCAGAGTTGGTTACATGCATGCAAAACAAGACATGCAAAGCAAGTGTCTTAATGCCTTTTCTATCACTTCCACCCCAAAGATTTCCTTTTAACAATAAAATGTGGTAACTTACTTGGATGTGTAAAGCAATCTAATGATTAGCCTTAATGGATATTTACAAGGTGTTTTAAGCCATTTTTGTCAGACATAAAGTAATACTCTGATTTTATACTAGAAAGATTTAAAGATTAACTACTTTATTTCTTTTGAAAGAAATAAATATCTACCTCATTTTGTACAGAGACAGAGATAAGTGGGCAGCTACCAGTCTGAGAATGACTGGGAAGATAATTTTAATCCCAGTGTACAAATTTTACACATGTTATACATAATATTAATTAAAAAAAGATCAGAATAGACAACACATTATTTACATGAGACAGGAAGGCAGATGGTGGCAATAGGAGGGTCAGAATTCAAAGCAACCTTGCCAAATAAGTCTGCCCAATGGTGGCAATGTTAGAAATGAGAGCAGAAGGAAAATGAAAGGACCCTAGATGTGGCTTCTCAGAAACTCCCAGATCTCTCTTTAGAGAATGCTTTTGGCTGCTAACCACATACCTGCTTATTTCAAACTCATTCCCCACCCTATCCCCTTCATCTCCATTATTATTACACTCCCAGGACCCAGGTATTTAAGAACAAGAGAACAAAACTTTATTGAATGCTTTCTCTATTCCAGATTTTCTATACATATGATCTCATTTAATCCCCATAATAGTACAGGGTAAGTATAATGGTCACATATTCAGTTTGCTTTAGTAAACTGAAGAACTACACCAGATTTCGGGTCTGTATGACCTTCCTTTGCTCCTTTCTCTCTTCCTGCTATGTGTGTGTATGTGTATGTAGCGTGTGTGTGCACATGCGTGTGTGTTTGTGTGTGCACAGGTGTGTGTTTGTGTGTGTGTGTGCTGGGGCTTGAACCCAGAAATTCACATATGTAAGGAATGTGATCCACAGCTGAGTCACATGCCTCACTCTATGTGATTCCTTTAAAAGGCCATAACATATATATATATATATATATATATATATATATATATATATATATATATATATATATATATATAACTTCTTAGATTATCCTGACTGTCCAGGTCTAACATATTGTTAATGCCTTGAGAGTCACCTTCATTGTTTTCTTCATACTATGGAAGATGGAAAACTATCTTCTGACCAGTCATGTATTGAAAAGCATCTTTCTTAAAATGAAATTATTCCCTCAATATTTTTCTATATATCATCTCTATATTTGGTTGTCCTAAGTGAAAAATGAACCCAGTTAAGACTATTTATTTACTCTTTCTCTTTCCTTGCATTAAAAACAATTGTTGTGGGTCAGAGAGATTATATGGGGCCAAGGCATTTGCCGTGCATGTAGTCAACACAGATTTGATCCCCACTACCACATATGGTCCCCCTAGCACTACCAAGAATGAAAAGATGTTTTAAATGAATACAGGAAAGAAGACGGTTTAGTTTGGTGGAGTTTATGGAGGTGGTCCTTGAATCCATATGCTCCAATACTGAATGTTCAAAGACTAGATGCTGAGCCATATGTGTCTGTACTAGAGTTTCTCAGATGCATGGATTATGTTGTAATTTAGCTCATACAAATTTATTGAAAACATTCCTAAATTAATAATATCATTATTAATTTTCTATAGGTAGAAAATTAATATATCTATAGATATATAGATTAATAATATCATTATTAATTCCCCCCAAATAACTGTCTTATGTGCCCATGAATTTTTTTGGTGTTTATTTGGCTTTTTGGTTCACACCAAGAGGTGCTTAGGGGTTACTTGTGGCTCTGCACTTAGGAATTACTCCTGGTGGTGCTCGGGGACCACATGGATGCCAAGGATTGAACCCAGGCAAACTCCAATGCCCTTTTTTGGCATTTAAAAGTTGGGAAATAATTTGATACAGCAATAGCACTCCTGGGAATATACCCGAGAGACCAAAAAAATACATAGCAGAAACACTATCTGTACTTCTTTATTCATCTCTGCGCTATTCATTATAGCTAGAATCTGGAAACAACCTGAATGCCAGAGAACAGAGGACTGGCTAAAGAAACTGTGGTTCATCTATACTATGGAATACTATGCAGCTGTCAGAAAAGACAAAACTATGAAATTTATCTACAAATGGATGGACATGGAGACTATCATGCTGAGTGAAATTAGTCAGAAGGAAAAGGACAGATATAGAATGACTGCATTCATTAATAGGATATAGATACCAGTGTTTTACTAAATGTGGGAGATGGTAATGGCAGATTAAAACTCACCATTGAATATACACAAAGAGACTTAAGTGATAAACTCTAAATATCTACATTGCTAGCCACAATGTGTAAAATAAGAGGGAGAGAGATGCAGAGACAGAGAGAGAGATAGAGAGAGAAAGAGAGGAAACTGGGGTACCTGCTATTGAGGCAGCCTGGGGTGGGCGGGAGGGGTAGGGGTACATTGGTGGTGGAAATGGGGCACCGGTGGAGGGAGGGGTGCTGGAATACTGTATTACCAAGAACCAATTATGAACACCTTTGTAATTGTATGTCTCACGGTGGTATAATAAAAAATTAAAAAAAAAAAATGAAAGTTGGGAAATAGGACTAGAGATGTGGCTCAGTGGAAGAGCAAAAAGCTTTGTAAGTAGTGAGATCCTGGGTTTGATTCCCAGTAGGTAGATAGACAGACAGACAGACAGACAGACAGACAGACAGACAGACAGACAGACAGACAGACAGACAGACAGACAGACAGACAGACAGACAGACAGATAGATAGATAGATAGATAGATAGATAGATAGATAGATAGATAGGCCAAACTTATGAAGCAGAGCAAGGAAAACCTCTCCCAACACATGGTGTTGGGAAAACTGGTCAGCTGCATGCAAAAACAAAATAAACTTAGACCATTTTATAGCACCATGCACAAAAAGTCAAATCAAAATGAATTAAAGACCTTGATGTCAGACCTGAATTAATAAAGAATACAGGCAGCATTATTCAATAACCAAAACCCAGAAACAACCCAAAGGTCCAAGAACAGAAAACTCAATTAAGAAACTACAGTACATATGCATCATGGAATACTACTTGGCTAAAAGAAAAGATGATGTCATGAAATTTGCTATAACCTGGGTGGATTTGGAGAGCATCATTGTGTGTGAAATCAGAGAGGGAAAGGAACAGACTGGGATATTCTCTCTCACATGTGGATATAAAGAAACTTCACAGGACAGTATCGGAGAGTCCAGAGGTAGCAGAGATGAAGAGCAAGAGAGCTGGTCTTCAGAAGGAAGCTGGCTATCAGGGTGGGGGTTATGTGGAGATAAGTTAAGGAAGGGAACACTAGGACACTGGTATAGGGGAAAAGTGCCTAACACAGATGCATAGTCGGGGTAGGTGGGAAAATGGGAATACTGGTAGTGGACACTGTAGTAAAGGAACTTTGTAGGTCTGAAACTCTACATGTGCTGGGACACTGTAGGTCTGAAACTCAATTATAAATATCTTTGTAACTTTGTAATTCATGGTGATTAAATAAAAGTGTTTTAAAAGACTGAGAAATAACAAAAAGCACCATATAAGAATATTTTGCATTATAGAGAATATGGAAATAAAGAATACTTTTAAAGGTATTCTCCCAAAATCTACTGTAGGAAAGATGGTTGCTTCCTAACTTGAGTGCATAGATTAGAAATATAGCATTCTTCTGACTGTTGGGAACTTCATATTTCTTTTCTTATTTTTTGGGCCATACTTAGCTATGCTCAGGGATTACTTCTGACTCTGAACTCAGGAATTACTCGGGTGGTGCTCAGGGGACCACATGGGATGCTGGAGATCGAACCCCGGTTGGCCACGTGAAAGGCAAACACCCTACCCCCTGTACCATCGCTCTGACCCTTCACATTTCTTAGTTGTTAGTTTTTCACATAAATCATTAAATTAAAACTTTAGCATGAATTCATAATTTTCATTGTGCCCATTTCTAGTAGTAAATAAGGCTCAGATGTGGCCAAAGGTAGAGAGGTTCAACTTCCAGGGCTGAACTGTGTGGGGCTGGTTCTCCCTAGCCACCAAGCCCCATCCTGTAGCAAGGCTATAATTATTAACTACAAGGAATTAGCTGCAATTGCTTGAACTTCGGGGCTTGCAGTTTTAAAGACATTCTTCTCATTTCCTCTCTCTAACCATGTAAATTGCAGTATTTTTTGGAATAGAATAACAAATCACTATGTGACAATTCTGTAATGTGGTAATCTGTATGTGTCAAGGTGTTATTAATTTTTCAAAGGATATTTCTAGCAAGTCTTACTGATTTAGAAATATTAAACTACTTCAAATGATTCTAAATTTTTATATTTTTCTGGCTCAAAATTCTCACTTCTTGTCATGCTGAAGTGAGCATGACATGACACAAGACTGAAGTGTCATGTCAGTTACCAAAGAATTTATCTATGCTTGAAGAACACGTTTGAAAAGACATTTTAAAAGAGTTGGAGGAGACATACTTTAGAGAAGGGAAAAGTACTAAGCATCTAAATAGCAATCAACCACCTAAATCTTTCTGGTTAGAATCTTCTGTTATAGTTTTGAGATCCCAGTTTTGAAGTCAAAGAGATGGAGCAGAAAATAAAATTTCCTGTCTCAAGTTAGCAAAAGATGGGTTTCACTCAATTTCATCTTGAGAACTGCAGATATTACTGTTGATGCTGCTGCTAAATTCAGCAGCCTTCCATTAAAATGAAAAGGTTTTAGAGCTGGAGCAATAGTATTATGGGTCCGGTGCTTGCCTTGCATGTGGCTGACCAGGAACCATCCCTGATACTCCATGTGTTTCTCGGGCACATGAGTATCAGGAGTCATGAGGGATTGCGGCAGTAATCTCCTGAGTACAGAGCCAGCAGTGAGCCCCGAGAACTGATAGATGCGCCCCAAAAAAAAGCGAACAACAAATAAAATGAAAAATAAATGATTTCCTTTAAGATAAAATTGGTAATAAAAAAGACAGAAAGTGTGGAAACTTGAAGCTGCTGGGTTTATTCTCAAGTGTGTTGGACATTTCCTCACAACATATGAATACATGTAGGAAAATTGAAGAATTCTTCTGAGAAGCAAAGTGGATATATATAATCCGTGAATAATGCACACCAGCTAAACTGAAATATCATTCTTGGGGACTGGGGATGTGGTTCAAATGGTGGGCACAGACCTTCCATTTGGAAGACCTTGGTTCTGATCCTTGGTACCATGTTGCCCTCTCAGCACTACCTGGTATACCCCTATTAGCCTGTGAGCAGTGTGGGAAGTGACCCCAAAGGAAATATTATTTATTTCTCGCAACTCCGACACTGTGTTGGAATGAATTTCTTTTTTTTAAAAATATTTTATTACACCGCCATGTGATATACAATTACAAAGATGTTCATGTTTGGGTTTCCGCCATACAGTGTTCCAGCACCCATCCCTCCACCAGTGCCCATTTCCCACCACCAACGTCCCCACTTCCCTCCCCCTCCCCCAGCCCGCCTCCATGGCAAGTTCCCTATCTCTTCTCTCTCTCTTTCTCTCTCTTCTCTTACACATTGTGGATTGCAATACATACATTTAGAGATCATCATGTATATTTTTTTTCCTATATTCAATGCTCAGTTCTAGGCTGGTATTATCACTTTTGACAAATATTAGCACACTGTTCCCTTCTCTGTCTTACCTAACCACTGATTCCCACATGTTTGTGGTAGATTCCACCTTTTTTTTTAATTGAAAGATGCTCATGTAGAGCTTTGGTTCTACAGTGTTCCAACACGCACCCTCCGCCCAAACCCATCTCCCCATCACCAATGTCCCCACCTCCCTCCCCCCTCCCGCACCCTCAACCACTTGGCGGGTTCTGTATATCATTTCTTTCCTCTTTATATCTCCTTCCCAACAAACTTTCCTGCTCTTTGTGGAATGCAGTGCATTAAAAGACATTACTGTTTCACTATTTTAGTGGACCGCGCGGCTGCTTGCTGGGCTCGAACTGGCTTTGCTCTGTTGATCTGGTCGTGAGGCAGTTTCGCAGCCGTCCGGACAGCAAAAATGGTGGCTAGTGTGATGGGCGGAGTCTCATCCGGCTGCTTCTGGGGACCCCCCAGAGGCGACGGGCCCACTCCCAAAACCCTTCTGCCCTCCTCGGGTTCCATGGTCAGCTAGGCCCGGCGCGAGCAGCGCCAGCCTCCCCAGCCGTCCGTGAGGCCCTGTATCTGGAATGAATTTCTAAGGGAGGGAGTTTCTAGAATTCAAGCTCCCTACACCTTTGGGATGGAGGCCACATCATTTATTTATTTGCTTCTTTGTGTTTAGGCCGCACTTGGCGGTGCTCAGAGCTTACTCCTGCCTTTGTGCTGAGAGACCATTCCTGGCTGGACTCTGGGGACTATATGTGGTGTCAGGAATGAAACCTGGGTCAGTCACTTGCAAGTCAAGCTTCCTATCCACTGAGCTATCTCTCTAGTCCCCGGGAGGCCACATTTAAATGCTTGAGATTTACCCCGAGCTTAGCACCACCTTTCTCCAATCAGATCTGACACACTAAAAGGTCAGGTTTCCAGCCCTAAAATATTTTTTAACATCTTATTATCTGCTTAATTTTTTTCTCTTTTCTGTGATTCCAGAACATGTATTCTATTGCTGAGCCCCTTCCCCAGCCTGTATGAACTTTAGTTTTAAACAATAATTTACTATAGACAGTCTCAAACATATACCATCGAGTAGCAGAGAGCACCTCCACATTTTCACTTCAGTCATTTTTATCATAAGTTTGAAGACGTCTCATTTGAACTCACCCTTTCTCCTTAATCTTAAGTACTTTCATTTCACATGGAAATATTACAAACATGCATCTCTAAAAAGATATGGGCACTTTCATTCTAGACACAACAACAAAAGTAGCATTATGCTATCTAAGAAATTGTATCTAAGAAATTTGGAGCCACACCTGGCAGTGCTAAGGGACTACTTCTGGCTTGGCAGGTCAGGGTCACTCCCAACCCAGCTAAGTATGTGCTCCCGCCCTTTAAGTGATCTCCCTCCACCCTGTCTTCTTATATCCTTATATTATTGAATTTAAAATTAGCATTAAAGCCTTCCAGGTTATCTTAACTTTTTCTGTTTGTTTAACTTCAGTCAGAATCCAGACAAGTTCCATTCATATAATAGAGACTCGCAGACATGGGGGCAGAGCTGCTACTGGCTCTCCCTGTGACCAGCCGCTCACGAGGCGCTCGGACGGATGGTGGGTTCTAGCCCTGGCCCACCATCCCAGCAGAGCCTACGCAACAAGCCAGACGACCCCCCACTCCATGAGGGCCTCCATTTTCCACATCCGACTTCTCTCTCGTCAGACCCTCCACCCAGCAGACCAGCCTATCAGCGCCGGTTCGTGCAGCCTCTTGTGGCCGCGTGGTTCATCAATAAATGCTGGACTTAGAGATGACTACAAGAGTATGCTACCTGCACGGCAGAGCCTGGAAAGCTACCCGTGTTGTATTTGATATATATGCCAAATACCAGTAACAATTATAGACCTCATTCTGGAATGGATTGAGGCTCTTTATGTTCCTGGAGCAAGCAGATGCCTTGGGCTCTACTAGCATGAGACAGGACATATGGAGATGTTACTGGGGCCCGCTCGAGCAAATCGATGATGAACAGGAAGACAGTGATACAGTGAATAGTTGATATATTTGTTTATCTTTTGATTTTTTTTGAAATATTTGTTGTTGCAGTAAGCTGATTATTCTTATAGAATTCTCTATCAGCCATTTTTGTTGTTTGTTTTTGGGGTTTGGGGCCATGTCTGGCAGTGCTCAGGGTTTATTCTTGGCTCTGTAATCAAGGATCACTTCTGATGGTGCTCAGGAGAACAAACCAGGATTGGCTGCATACAACCCAAGTGCTTTTACCCCCTGAATTATCTCTTTGACCCAGAGTTTTCCTGTTAGCGGATCGCGTTCCCATGATGTGATTTGAATCAATGTAAAGTGATGGCTAGAAGTAAAAACTGCTCCATCATTTCAGTCTGTTCTTCTAAGCACATTAGTTATACTTTGGAACATAAATGCATCTGATGCAGGCTCTTGGTGAGAACATGAAGGATTGCTATGAAACTGCAAACGCATCACCCATGTATCGTCAGGAGTGGGGAGAGTGAACATTTATTAAGTGTCCACTGTATACATTCTTAGGACCTGGTGCTTTCCATATGCCCTCATGGAAACACAAAGGTTATGATGTGTGGTATGTTAATGGGTGAAGAAGGGATATGAACATGTCTGTGTCTGTCTGTATGTCATTCACATAATACAGGGCTACAGAGCCAGGCAGGCTCTGTAAATCAGTACAATTAGGGCATTATAAAAGGAGGGGCAGAGAGATAGTACAGGGGGGTAGTGTTCTGGCTTTACATGTGGCTGACCCTGAGTTCCATTCCAGGGGCCATGTGTGGTTATTGGAGCATGGTCATGAGTGATCCCTGACCACAAAGCCAGGCGTAAGCCCCTGAATATCTGAATTTCTCTAAGAAATTTCTCTCCTGGAGGTGCTCGATTTAATCATGTTAGCTGTTAATCTGATTTTAACCAACACACGTTCTTGGCCAACTCTCTGGGAGAAACCACAGCACCATGCAGCCCCTCCCACCCTGCCCTACCCCTGTGCTGTACTGTCATGCTTCCGCTGAGGATGCAGGCCACAGCGGGGAGCCGCCAGAGGGGTCCTGGTGCTCCCTATGGGAGAAAGGAGCTATTGAGCAGCTCTTCAAATATTCAAATGACAGTGGAGCAAATGATCAAAAAGTGAAAAAGCATGTCTGTCTTGCCAGGAAAGAGCAGAACCTCAGGGTAAATGAGAACCAATGGAGAAAGGCTTCATCCTGTCTCTTCTCTTCTCCTGGTGGTGACTGAGCTATAGGTGATATTCTCAGTCCTTCTACTGTTTCTATGGCACACACAAATGTGGTTTAATGAATACAAATTATAAGGCTGGTGTCTGTGTTAATGGAACAATACAACAGCCTTGTTCAAATATAAGTGATTGAACTCAGTGGGTTCAAAAACCTGTTCTTAAATACTCTACCTAGTTGGTTTTTCTTGTCTTTTCTTTTTTAGTGTTTAGGCCCCTACCTCATGATGCTCAGGGGTTACTCCTTGCTCTGCACTCAGGAATTACTCCTGGCCATGCTCAGGAGACCCTTTGGAATGCTGAGGATCAAACTCATGTCCCCCCCATATGCAAGGGAAATGCTCTACCCACTGTACTATCACTCTGGCCTTGGTTTTACTTCTATTCTATAGATCCTCATTGCAGACTTTGACTAGTAGAAAGTGGAACCCTCTATTTATGAATTCTTTCTTGTGCTTCCTATGGAACACTTACAGCATCTTGTTCAGGGCATGCCCTGAGCTTCTGATAAACATTTCATTAGCTGTTATTTTTTGTATGTTTGTTTTTGGGTCCACCTGGTGAAGAACTCAGGGGTTACTCCTGGTTCTGCACTCAGGAATTACTCATAATGGTGCTTGGGGACCATGCAGGTTGCTGGGGATTGAACCTGCAGTGCAAAGTTGGCTACATGCAAGGCAAGTGTCCTACCGCTGTAATATCTGTCTGGCCCAGTCATCAGCTGGCATTTACAGACAGTTTTAGTTTGATAATTCCCTTCCCAAACAATTTATTTATTCCTTACTGTTTCATTGGCAGATACAGGAAAGCACAGTCAATTGCTGTTTGAGTTCAACAGGAATACCCATTTGAAACATCAATTTATAGATATAAATAATAGAATAAAAGAACTTCTTTGATATCCTGGGTGGTGGCTAGTTACAGAGCTTGGAATTAAACTTCACAGTTGGTGTGTCAGTAGAGCTGGGAGCTGGGGGAGTCAGAAAGTGTAGGTGGAAATTCGGGGCTTATTTCTGTGTGTAAGTCAAGGCAGTTTGTCAAAGTGATTGGCCAGACAGTTAAAAAGCCTATAGCTGAGATTAATGATCAGTTTCTTCCTCTCAGGCAATTGAAGAAGTTCTTATTTTTGGAGAAGGTGACTGATAAGGGACTCTCGATCTGCCCTGAGATAAAAGGGAGTTCAGCATGGTGGGCAGGCACAGAGAGCCCCACTCGGGCTGAGAGCATTTGTGCCCTAGTGTCATCGCAAAGACCGTTTCTCCTAGCAGCCTCCTCTTCTCTCTGAAATTCTCCCAGTGGTCTCCTAGCAACAAGTGACCGTGGCACCATGATCCATTCCCCAAGCCTGCACCAGAGAGCACCTGCTGGGACATGGAGCCCCATGCTGTACTCCTGGGAATCTCCATTGATGCCTTTTCCCCTTCCCAGAAGAGATCCCAGCATGTGATGTTTTATCCTTACTGCAGATTCTAGTCCTGTTGTCTTCCCTTGCTGCTGATAGTCCACAACAAATTTACTTAACAGCGCATCTGAGGAGATGCTTGCTGGTTTAGTCATTAAGGTGTGACATGAAAGTGGTTCATTGATCGGGATGTTAGTTTATTGCTTACCTGGCAAGAATCCTAATTGATGTTTCTCACAGAGAAGCATTATTCAGTAGACTGGCCCTGTAGGCCTGTTGCTTTTAGAGATTTATGTTGGAAACCCACAGTAAGAAATGGATTAACCTTGCATAGGCACAGATTTGTATGTGTTCAGGGGCGGGAGTGATCTCAGTAGTGCTCAGGAGGATCTGGGTGATTTTCAAAAAAGGTGACACTTAGGCTAAGTGCATTGGACCCGTGATTTTATATTTGGGCTCCCAGGCAGTGCCACAGTACTGAGGAACTGTGCAGTGTCTAGGAACAAACATGAGGCCTCTACACACGACACATGTCTCTTACCCCTCAGTGGAGTAAGAGCGAGTATTTTTTTCCTTTTTGGGTCACACCTGGCGATGCTCAGGGGTTACTCCTGACTTTTCGCTCAGGAATTACTCCTGGCAGTGCTCAGGGTACCATATGGGATGCTGGGGATTGAACCCTGGTCGGCCGCATGCAAGGCAAATGCCCTTTCCTCTGTGTTATCGCTCCGGCCCCAAGAGCTGGTTTTGGTTACTGACCTGGTTACCGACCTGGCCCTCTCTATATGCGTTCTTTTCTCTGGGCCTCAGCTGGCAATGTTCAGGGGTTACTCTAGGCTCTGCACTCAGGAGTCACTCCTGTTGGTGCTCGGAGGACCATATGGAATGACGAGAATCGAATCCATGTTGGATGTGTATAAGGCAAATGCCCTACCTGCTGTACTATCTATGTATTCTTGAATTTAAAATTGACATTATTTATACCAGTACTTACTCTTACTATATGAGATGTATGCATATATTGTAAACATTTCTTTTATAGAAAAAAGAATGATATCTTCCACTAAATTGAGTTCACATAAGGGCTCCCATCTGCTATTTAGAAAACCCTGCTTTCCACATTACTCTCCAGCTTTACTTCCAGGACCCCAGGGTTTTACATTGAACCCTAAAACAGGCAAGTTAAAGCTAAAGTCCCCAGCCATGATTTTACTCCTGGGGAAGCTCTGCTCACTGCTCTGACTGCTGGTTTCAGTAAAAGTAGGTAAGATAGAACATTCATTATCAAATGGTTATACTGTAACTCTGTTCTTCAAAGCCTGATGAAAGAATACTAAGAAGTGTGTAGGACAGTGCTGCATTAACTTGTGTCCTTGGGAGCACACGAGATGCTTGCCGACTATTCGTTGTGGAGACGTAACATCCCATAATGCTGGGTAGGTGGTAAAGGGGAAAGAAGAAAAAGGTTAAAGTTTTTCTTGGATCATACATGAATAGTTTGAGTTTCTAAAATTCCTGTAAACAAAGATTTCCAAATGTCTGTTTGGTAACAGCATATGGATGAAAGGAATTGTTAAAATTTTCCTCTTTTTGAGATAAAGAACCTGCCATTTAGGCAGGCTATGGGAGGGGGAGGGAATTGGGGACATTGGTGGTGGGAAAAGGGCACTGGTGGAGGGTGGGGTGCTGGAAACACTATGTGACCGAAACCTCTAAACTTGAACAACATTGTAATTGTATATGTCATTGTGGTATAATAAAATATTTAATAAAAAAAGGAAAAAAATTCCTATTTTTTATGGTACGTTAACTAGTATTTTGACAACTAATAGGAACAAACTGAAATCTCTCTGAATTAATCAATTAATAAATTTCAGAAAAATTTGTATCTCAAGCTTGGGTATGGGCCAGTTTTTGTAGAAGCCTGTCCATTCTGTGTGTGAATAATAATAATAATAATAATAATAATAATAATAATAGTAATGAAATCAGAGATTTTCTTGAGTATTAATGAGCTTGCCAGACTGTAAAAAGCAACAACAAAAGCAAAAGTAAAAGAAAGTATTAGGGAATTATTATAATAACACTGAACATAATTTTATACAATTTATATCTCAAATGGGAATTTGTTTTTTCCAACAAATTTGTGTTTCAGGGCATAAAATTCAAGTTTTTCCTTTAAAATAAAATTCTTAAATAAGTAATATCCCTGGGATTATTATTATTATTATTTATTATTTTGCTTTTTTGGGTCACACCTGGCAATGCTCAGGGGTTTCTCCTGGCTCTGTACTCAGGAATTACTCCTGGTGGTGCTCGGGGACCATATGGGATGCCGGGGATCAAACCCGGGCGGCATGGACCGGCTGTGTGCAAGACAAACACCCTACCCGTTGGACTATCGCTCCGGCCCGTGGGATTATTTCTTAAAGTCATTTTTTGATAATATAAGTATAAATACTTAGAGAAATGAGTAATAAAAGAAAAATTATATACAGAGGGTCTTAATATTTAGGCTTCTGTCATTAACATTTTAGACATATTTCTCTCTAGTCTTTTTCTAAGCTCTATTTTCTCCATTTTTTGCAGCGGTGAGGGTAGAGGCACCCTCAGCCGTATATAGGGTTTACTCCTAACTCCGTGCCCTGGGATTACTCCTGGTGGTGCAACAATATTTGGTGCCAGGGGAACCAACAATATTTGATGCCAGGGATTGAGCCTGGGCCAACCACATGCAAGGCAAGTACCTTAACCACTGTGCTGGAGATATATCTCCAGCCCTCTCTAAACACATTTTTAGATGATTATGAGAATCTACTTCAGATCTCCTTCCTAAACCATTTCTTCATGTCATTAGACCTGCATATATTCCCTCTGTACTTACAGGATCTGCTTAGGTCTCCATCAAAGAGCTGGTTTGAGGAGGTAGCTGGAAGACTTGAAGAGAAGTGAAGGTATCTCACATTCCTTTAGGATACAAAGTGAGAATGTGATGAAGAAATTCTGTGAGGATTTCCAAGGATCAATAAGGGCTAATTCCATGGTTGATCCAGAGTTAGAGATTTGAGGCTCACATCAAGGGAAGTGGAATCAGCATCCAGGACGACTCACCTTTAGATCCTGGAAAGAGCTTGCTTAAACCAAATCTGTCTGATAGGTGTGGTAGTTGCTCCCTGAAGTTTGCTTCCTTCTGCCTGTTGGGAGTGTTCTGCCTCAGGTAAATGGAGTGAGAGGACACTTCATTAGTAGAATGAGCAGAGTTGACAAGTAATTTTGGGCTCATTGAAAGCTTTAGTGGGAGAATCTGCATTTCTGAGTTTATTAGGAAGTTGTAAGGTTGCCCATGTCTGTACCCAGATTCTGGCTTCCTACATGTCTATTTGAATTTAGACTAAGAAAAGCTTTGAATATAATGGAAAGTCTGATCTTTTATCCATACTAATTGTACTTAAACAATTACCTGAGGCTAATAGTCCTCACACTGGGCAGTGGAATTGAGACCTTTTCTGTGCTCATAACTCAGTTCTGTGGGACTTCTAGCTCTGAAAAGTTGAAAAGGATCTAAGCCATCTCTGAAGCAAGGCAGTAAGCAGAACTGCAAATGGACAATTAGCCATGGTTAGTTTCCTGCTGGATATGATATACTTTGCTGGTTTGTTTAGCAATTTAATAAAAGCTATTGAAATTCTTTGCCCTTTGATATGCCAAAAAACCAGTAGCAATTATGGACCTCATTCCCATGACCTGAAGGAATGGTTTGAGGCTGTTCCTGTTTCTGGAGCAAGCAGATGCCCCTGCGGTGCACTTGCTTGCAACAGGACTGTGGGGATTTTACTGGTGCCTGCTCGAGCAAATCGATGAACAACGGGAAAACAAGTGATGCAAGTGATACAAGTGTGTGTGGCATATCTGAGAGCTGGCAGCCTGAGAGGGGAATCTGCTGCTTCTTTCTCTACCCAAACAGTCACCTGGAAAAGTGCCCAGAAAAATTTAGGACTGATGAGAGTCTGCTCTGAGCACCTGCATGGTACAGGCCTTATATCTCACCAGCTGCACACGGCAAGGATCAAACCATACCTGGGTTCCATTTGTTGTACTCAGCGTGGGCAATGATTCCTACCATGCAATTTCCCAGGAGTCATGAAACTGGATAGAGAGGAATTGATTTTTTTTCAGGAATGAAAAAATCAGTCCTGGATAAAGAAGCTTTGGTACATTTACACAATGGATTACTATGCAGCTGTTAGGAAAAATGAAGTTATAAAATTTGCCTATAAATGGATGGACATGGAGAAGATTATCTTGAGTGAAATTAGCCAGGAGAGAGACAGATACAGAATGACTGCATTTATTTGCGTGACATAAATATATAGGTACACATTATGATACCAATATCCAAGGTCAAGTGAAACATATATCAGGAGGTCTTGTCACAGGTGGAAATTATCACAAATGTGTGGGAGTCAGAGGCTAGGTAAGACAGAAAATGGAACAGTGTGCTAACAATTGCTGAAAGTGCTAATGCCAACCTAGAACTGAGCATTAAATACAGGCAAAAAGATACATGTGACAACCCTTTAATGTATGTTCTGTAATACATAGTCTGGAAGGGAAGGAAAAGAGAGAGAGAAAGGGAAAGAAATAAAGAACCTGCCATGGAGGCGGGCTGGGGGGGAGGGGGAGGGAACTGGGGACGTTGGTGGTGGAAGATGGGCACTGGTGGAGGGATGGGTGCTGGAACACTGTATGACCAAAACCCAAATATGAACTTTGTAATTGTATATCTTTGTAATTGTATATCTCACTGTGGTATAATAAAACTTAAAAAAAAATCAGTCCTAAATTATGCCTAACTGTTTTGAGAATGTCACCTTCCACCACAGAAAAGAATTTCAAAAGGAGATGAATAGTGAAACAAAAGCAATTTTATTTAGAGTTATGAGAGAGAGTACTGCATTCAAAAGAGAATGTGGTCTTCTGAGGAGAGAGCCAAGAATACACATGTCAGTTGGAGAAGCAGGCTATCCTCTTCCAGAATGGGACCCCAGCCCCACCCCCGCCACTTGCCTTTGCAGAACTGGGAATTGGTTTTATAGATTTTCTCCCAAACTGTCTCCACATGGAATCTACTATGTTGATGAGAGTTTATTGATAGGACCTTGTCAAGTGACCTTGAACTTTTGGGACCCACCTTCATGAGTGGGTCTTATACCCTTTTCAATTGGAGGGGCGCAACCTTCCCTGGGCAGGCACTGCTACCAGCTGGAGTCTTAACAGGCTTCAGTTCCTATGTCCACAAAGTGGGTCCAGCCTTAGTACTTTTTGGCTGCTTTAGGACTGGTGACAGAACAACTTCTTTGAATTACATCTTGGTTTTACTACCTTATTGCCAGATCCGCCTCCCAGCCCCCAATCTCTCTGCCTACTTCATACATATTATAGCTCCAACTAACAAATGCAAGTCTGGTACATTTCCACCATTTTTAGGATTAAATAAGGTGAGCTTCTACTCATAGATGAGACACCAACACTTGTGAGTTGTTCTGCAATAAGCAAGAAAGGGAAGTCATGACATGGGAGAAACTTTCAAAGACAGCTGAGTCAAGCTCTTCCCATCTCATTTTCCCTTGGATTAAAATGCTGCTGTTAAGATGGTAAATTTCATATGAAGAAGTTTCATCATTGCTGATGAACAAGGAACTAGAAATCAACATGACAATGAGGTATCACTTCACACTATTGAGAATGGTCTCTATGGAAAACCTAAACACAGTAAGTGCTGGTGGGGATGTGGTGAATAAAAGAAACTCATTAACCGCTGGTGGGACTATCACATGCTTTGGCTTCTTGAAAAATGATTTGTAGACTTCTCCAAAAATTAAGAATAGGGTTTCTATATGACTTACGGTGCTACTCCTGGGCATGCAGTTCCACAAGGACAGATGCCCATCTGTGCTCATTGCTGCATTATTTCCAGTAGCCAAGACCTGAAAACAACCCAAATTCTCAACAGCGGATAGGGTGGGTGAAGAAATTGTGATTTGTATAGTGGAAAACTACATAGCTGGAAGGAGGATGAATTCTGGCAGTTAGCTGCAGCTGGGATGGAATTGGAATGTGTCAAGCTAAGTGAAATGAATCAGAAAGAAAGAGAGAAGCACCAGGTGATCTCACTCATGTCAAGTATAAAGAAACAAAGCAAGGGATTAGATAATCTCCAGTGGAAACAACTCAATGGAACTGTGCTCTGAGGGAGCTAAGTTAGGGCCTAGGAAAGGGACCTTGGGATAATGGAAGAATTCTGGCACTGTGGTGCTGGGCCTGATGTAGCAACATTACATGTATAAAACAATACTATTGTTTCTATTGTAGAACAATATATGTAAAAGTAAATAACTAAACAGCTCTTTCATTTGGCTTAGCCAACAGTTCCCCACTCTCAAATTTTAGCAACCCTCTCAAAAACATTTTCTTCCACATACAGAGCCTTTGTTTCATTCTCATTGCCTCTAAAAATAAAGATAAAGCACTTTTTATGAAAAAAAAAGAACTGGAGTTTCTTTTATCTTTCTGTCTTCTCATTTTCACGAAGGGTAGGGGAAATATTTTCCTGAGTTACGAGGGGCTTTTTTCTTCTTTTTTTTTTTTTGGGGGTCACACCTGGCGATTCTCAGGGGTTCTCCTGGTTCTGCACTCAGGAATTACTCTTGGTGCTGCTCAGGAAACCATACGGGATGCCAGGCATTGAATCCAGGTTGGCTGCATGCAAGGCAAACGCTCTACCTGCTGTTCTATCGTTCTGGCCCCGAGTTAGGAACCCCCTTACTTTTCTGTGTGCAGGGTAGGGCCCAGTCACAAGCAATATAGGGAATAACTGACTGTCCATATGTGCATGTGCAGACTAACTTTAAGTAGCCCAAATATAAGAAAAAACAGCATATTCCCTCACAGAGATGTTGCTAAAGATGGGATGTTGTTGTCTATGATTTTTTTTGTGTGTGTGTGTTCACATCGGTGAGGCTCAAGGTTTATTCCTGACTCTTTGCTCAGGGATCCCCTCTGTCAGAGCTTGGGGGAATATATGAGGTTCTAGGGATCAGACCGGGGTTGGCTGCATGCCAGGCAAGTACCCATCTCCCCAGCCTCTGACTCTGAGGTTTGGTAACTTCTCCTGTTATGGGGTGTGCTGGTCTTAGTGAGCTTGCTTAACACAAATTTTTGTTTAAACATTCAGAACCCAAGTAAAATATTATATACTCATATTGTACCAAAGTTTGCAAATATGGGGCGGAGTGATAGTACAGCAGGTAGGGCGTTTGCCTTGCACACTTCCGACCCAAGTTCAATCCCCAGCATCCCATAGGGTTCCCCAAGCACTGCCAGGAATAATTCCTGAGTGCAGAGTCAGGAGTAACTTTTGAGCATCACTGGGCATAACCCAAAAAGGCAAAAAAGCAAACAAAGTTTGCAAAAATATGCCCTCAAGTGTCACTTATTTTTTTGTTGTTATGCATGATAAACCTGTGGGTTATGGCAAATACACTTGCCAAAGAGAAAAACTAGCTTCAGAGAGGTAAAATAACGTGCTTGAGGGTACACAACTAGGAGATAGAGGGACTATTTTGAATTGCAGTCGCTTATCTGATCCTTCTCTCAACTTGGACTGGTACAGTAAAACACATTTAAGTTGGGTAATTGATGCCACAATATGATGGACGTTTTAATAGATACATATTGTTGAGTGCCTCTAGGTGGGGTTTGGGGAAAACTCTTCTATCTCTGACTGTATGGTTCTGCATTCAGGGAGCTGTATTTGAAATAGTTGGCACATATATTACAAACAACCAGTGCACATTAGCTTTAAAAACAAACAAAAAACAGTGTTTATGTATGTGAGGACCTGTAGAAGTCTCACTGAAAGATATTTTGTGCGCCCCCTCAGCCATAGTATACAATTTAAAGCATTTGCTTACTATGTGGGTACAGCCTTGACCCTGTGATCCCTATTAGAATCCTGCTCACTACATATGAGCATATGGTCTCCTCAGCACCACCAGGGGTTACCCCTGAGCACAGAGCTAAGACTAGCCCCTGAGTGTGGTCGGATGTAGCAAGAGAGAGAAAGACAGAGACATAGACAGACAGAGACAGAGACACAGAGAGACACAGAGAGACAGAGACAGAGCAGAGACAGAGACAGAGAGAGATCAGATAGTAGCTCCTTTGGCGTTTATAGCAGTGATCCAGGCTAACTTAGTTCAGGTGATGACTATGGAGATGAAGAAAAGTGGAAAACTTCCAGAGGGACCTAGGGAGTCAAGCCTGAGGACTTAGTGATACTTAGTAGTGAAGCAGATGGTAAGACCAGATCCTGTGTTGTGCTGAACGCTCTTAAAAGATGGGTGATGAAGCTGGTTTCTGGAGTAGCGAATCTTGGAACAGGGTTTGATTGGAGGAAAAGGCTGATGAAACCAGGTAGGCAGCTTAGGATTTTATGTTGGTTGCTAAGAGGAAAAACTAATTGGGAATACATGTGTATGTCACTGGCATTTGTGTGAACATAGGCATGGGAGTTTTCTGAGAGAGAAAGAGAGAGAGACACAGAGAGAGAATCAAATGAGGAAGGAAGAACGAAGTGGTGAGGCTTTCCAGTGACTGAGTAGGAGAGAAACAAATGGGCTCAACTTCAGCTTGAGAGGTGGGAGGGAAGCCAAGAGCTGCTTGGAGTGTCCTGTCATTGAGGTAGCCTGAACTCTATTAGCGGGGGAGCTTCTTTCAGTTGATGTCTGAGCCCACTTCCCGTCACCACCTCCAAGTCAATTACGTGGTAGCTGTGCGTCTCTAGATCTGAGATGTCTGTGTTGAGCTGGTAAAGTTATGTGTATTTCTTTTTCAGTTGCTGTAACAGATTGCAGTTTGTGTGTTTTACCTGGCACAGGACCCTCTTCTCCTTTCTCCTGCATCATTGTACTTTTAGCTGCCTCTCTGTCGCTTGCAAATCTGAGCTCATCCCACAGTACTAAACGCTATCTGGTCTTGGTGACTCTGTCATCCCACCTCCAGTGCCCCACCTTCTTCTGCCAGTTGGGATCTCTTAATGAGCTAATTGCACATCGTTCAATAGCATAACTGTTTCCCTGGTGAATATGTCTGAAGCATCAACCGATGGAATGTGTTTTCATTCTTTTTCTGGCATTCTCTTGCAGGATGGCTGAAGCTCCTCCCAGTTACTGTTTTGTGGCCTTCCCTCCACGGGCAAAGGATGGTCTGGTGGTATTTGGGAAAAATTCAGCGCGCCCAGGGATGAGGTGCAGGAGGTTGTATATTTCTCAGCTGCTGATCATGAGCCCGAGAGCAAGGTTGAGGTAAGCCAGTGTTACTGGTTCTCAATTAACACTTATCGCTGATGTGCCCAATAGACCTTGACTTCCTTTGTCACTACCTGCTTTCTCTCCTGTTAGGTCGACTGATTCCTGTTTGCATTCAGATTTTTCCACAGCCTTCAAAATATGCTTCAGAGTCCCATGTCTGTAGAGATTATCATGCTGACTGAAATCAATCAAGGGATAAGGGCAGATAAGAATGACTGCTTTCATTTGTGGGATATGAATATGTACCAGTTGTCTACTAATTGTTGGAAACAGTACGTCAGACTAGAACTGAGCATCGGATGTAGACAAAGGATTTACATGATAATCTCTAAATGTATGTAGGGGAAGCCACAATGTGTAAGAGAGAGAGCAAGAGCAAGAGCAAGACAGAGAGAGAGACAGGAGAGAGACAGAGAGAGAGAGACAGAGAGATGCTATAGAAGAAGGCTTGGGGAGGGTGGGAGGGAATCGGGGACATTGGTGGTGGGAAATGTGCATTGGTGGAGGGATGGTGCTGGAACACTGTATGACTGAAACCCAAACATGAACATTTTATCTCACAGTGATATAATAAAATAAAATTTTAAGATTTCCATGTCTCGGGGCCCGAGCGATAGCCCAGCGGTAGGGCATTTGCCTTGCACGTGGCCGCCCATGCCGGCCTGGGTTCGATCCCGGCATCCCATATGGTCCCCTGAGCACCGCCAGGAGTAATTCCTGAGTGCAGAGCCAGGAGAAACCCCTGAGTATTGCCGGGTGTGACCCAAAAAGAAAAAAAAATCCATGTCTGTACTCAGAGCCTTTATTTCATAGTTACTTATTTCATAACTCAAAAGTCAGTCTCTACTCAAGTTAAATTCATAGGAGTCTAACTTCAATTCCTATCTTATTTATTCTTTTATTTTATTCACCTACCCCCCATCTCCACCCCATAAGTAGCCAGGTTTGGAAAAGTTTGTTTGTTTGTCTGGTTTTGGTTGAGCCTTTCATTGAAAAAATTGCATGTATATTCTTTCCAATCCCTTTCTTCCTTAGATAAATGAATGGTAGTGTGGTGTATATTCTTTTTTTCCCTTAGATTTTTTTAACTAAAATTTTGTGCTAGAGATTACTCCTTACAGAACAGAGGTCACTTCATCATTCTCATTCCTCATTTAGAGCTGTGGAGTGCTGTGTTCCGCTCTATGAATGGACTACTGCTTAACTAGTGCCAGATTTCTGGATTTGGGGGTTCTGTTCCAGACTTTAGCTATTATAAAGCGTGCTAAAATGAGTAATAACCATGTGTCTCTGTCACAGTCTCTTGATTTGTTTGTTTTGTATATTTTTATTGGTGGAAAATTGTCTATTCAAATTTTGGTGTTAGTCTTTGTCAGTAGGGGGTGGAATGAAGTCAAGAAAGGGGTGTTCTCAGTCACAGGGTAAATAAGGTTGCCATCTTACTAGATGGTAGGTGATGTACTGTTGTTTTGTTTCTCTCTGTTCTCAGAGTATATTGTCAAATTTATTCTATGGCTATTGTATGTTCATTTTATACTCTGCATTTTTTACTATTTTTTTTTATTCGTTGCATGAGCTTTTCTCACGATTTCTTATAGATTGTCCAGGTCTCCAAGTTTTCCAGAGTTGTAGGTTTACATTGTTATATAATAATAGGGATAGTTTGAGAGTTCTTTCATCTTATTCATTTATTTTTTGTTTTTGTTTATTTTATGGTACATACCTGATAGTGCCCAGGGATCACTACTGATGCTTGAGGACCATGTGGGGTGCTAGGGACCAAATATGGGATGGGTTCATGCAAGGAAATTGCTCTACCTGTTGTACTATCTCTCCAGTCCTCAAACTATTGTCTGATTGCATCGACTTATAAATAATGGTATGATAATAGGTATCTTTGCTGATGTTCCTGACTTGAATGGGGGAAACATCTACTATTTACCATTAAGTAAAATGCCAGCTTTGGGACTGATGTTTATTTTGTCTGCATATTAAAACTATACACTAATTCCTCTTTTGTTTTTGGGTCATACCTGGTAGTGCTCAGGCATTATTCCTGGCTCTGCATTCAGAGATCATTCTTGGTGGCCTCAGGGACCCCACCAGGGTGCAGGGATTGAACCTAGGTTGGCCGTGTGCAAGGCAAGCACCTTGACCCCTAACTCCCATTTTGAATGCTTAAAACCCTCAGGAATAATGACTAAAATGTGTTAAAGTTCTTTACACTAATTTATGGAGATTATCACCCACTTATTTCCCCTTTCTACTTCCATGGACAATTAAACCATTTTTCATATTCATAGAATAAACTTTTTGGATTTTGGTATGTATGTAAGTATGTGAGTGTGTATGTATGTGTTTAAATGATGGATATTTGTTGCAGAATAAAGAAAAAAATTGGGGGGTTGAAAAATTTCCATTGAGATAAGCACTGCTCTGGAGTATTTTATGCTTTACAAAATAGATTTTTGTGGTGACTGCATGTTTCAGATGGACATTCACCAATTTGTGTATTACTTCTTTTCTGAATCTTTATTTGGATCAATTACTTAAAGGCATCAATCAGCACCAAGGACCAGAAATGAACAGACTGCAGCATAAGGTGGCCTTAGCTGTCAGTAGTTGGAGTGATGAAAGAATTGCTCCCACAAGACTTTCCCAGACCCACTTGCCGGTCTTGTGCCACTAGCATAACCCAGGCTCCTGAACTTCTCTGGGCCTCTCTCGCACACAGGCAGGAAAGAGCTAGGTTTTCAGGAGTTCACATGAGGCTCATTAACAGAATGTCCTTGTCACTGGAACCTGGATGAAGTTTGCTGTTTTGTGCTTTGCCAGCCTTCCCCGTCTCTGTCTTGTCTGTTTCTGTCTTCTCATCCAGTGAGTCATTTCCATGGAAACAAATCCTTTGATTATCATATGGGCAGATTTGATTTCCCGGGAGCACCACAGCTGTGTCTATGTGTGTCTTACAGTGGGATGGATTCTTCTTAGAGAGGTGGGCTTGTGTCCCCCTGTCCCTGCTATGAATCTTGATGAGGGTTTGTCATGGCTCTGGCTGGTGGAGGTGGGAAAGGCGGCTATGTGACCTCTCAGGCTGGGTCATATGAGGATTTGACATCCTTGAGTTCTAACCCAAAGAACCTAGGCACCATGCTGGAAAAATGAAACCCAAACTCATGGACTAAGACCCTGGCTGTTCACTAAGATCTCAGGTCCCTTAGTGAACTGCCAGCGTCTACTGCCAGACTGGTGAATAAATGACCTTTCTGACGAGCACACATGGCGTGGCACTTGCGTGGAGCCTGCCCTCCCTGCTGTGCCCTGCTCAGCTTCCTACCCCGCCTGCCTGGTTCACTAGCCAAGCAGAGGCTTATTTTGTGTCACTAAAATTTGACATCATTTATTTGCAGCCACAGAAGTCCTAACAGCACATTAAGAACCACATACTAATATGTCTGAAATAAGAATTTTAGAAAGGCTTGTTTCTTTCCTGGAGGAGAAAAAGGGACAGACTAAGTAACACACTATTCTCCTTTCACAGAGTCATTTCAGGAAACCAACTGCATTCCATTCCCTACACTACCCCTGGGTGTGTTATTCCTTAGATACCAAGAGGTTAAATCTTGTCCCTTAGAATAAAGCAGCACAGTTTGATTCAGCCTAGAGTTAGTCTCTAAGGCAGCCCTGACCTCTTTTCAGAGTCAAAGACCTCTGCTTTGCATCACCTTTTCACAGTACGTTCTGCAGCTAAAATGACCTCATAGGTAAAAAACCAAGTTCTTTTCTTTTCGCATTTGCCCTTTTTCCTCTGTAGGCGCAATTGCCACAGAGTGTAAGTCAGCATTTCCACCTTTACACCTTCAGACCAGCCTCTGTCCTGCTCTTAGAACCAAGACTGGCGACTAGTGATTTCCAACCTTTCTATATTCTAGCCAACACCCACCTGTGGATCTGTGGTTGAAGAATCCTGTTTTTGAAATTTCCCAATTTATTTTTTGGTTTTCAGTCCACTCTGCCGATGCTCAGGGCTTATGCTGAGCCTTGTGCTCAGGGATAACCTCTGATGGGGTCCAGGGGGCCATATGGGATGCCAGGAATCCAATCCAGGTCAGCAGGATGCAAGGAAAGCAGCCTACTCTCTGTACCATCTCGTGGCCACAAACACTGATTTTAACTACAACCCAGTGGGGATGGGGACATTGGCCCTTGTCTCACTCCTCTCTGATGCCCAGGGGCCATAGTCACGACCGAATGCTGCCTTTTCTGTGTCTCCCCTGCTCCCCCACTGCTCCAGCGATCTGTATCAGGCCCATCTCCTTCCTGAAGCTACTTCTTTCACTCCCCTGGTCTCTTCCCTCCTGAAGTTTTTTCCCCTGCAAGGTCACCAGTAAGTTCTTTTCAGAACTCAGCTCTGGTACCTCCTTCTTTAAGTGGGTGGTGTTTATAAGATGAGTCAGGCAGGTTTGCAAGCCTTTCAGAACTGTTCCCAGTGGACATCCTGATCAATTTTCCCTTCTTTCAAATTAATAGCTTTTGTTTAGTTATTGGTTTAGGAGCCATAGACAGTGCTGCTCAGGGCTTACTCCTGGCTCTGCACTCATTTCTGGTGGTGCTCAGGGAACCCTATGTGGCGCCAGGGATCAGACTAGTGGGTTGTGTGTGCACAGGGCAAGCATCTTAACCCCTGCACAATCTCTATGGCCAGACTTTATTAAGAGCAGTTTTAGGATTACAGAAAAATGCACAGGAAACTCCCACACACTCTCATCACCCCTACTCGCCTCATCCCACCTCCCTCTTTTCCTTATATTAGCATCTGGCTTGAATATATTATACTTGTTATAGTCAGTAAATCTTAATAGTATTACCTCAGTTTCATAATTTGCAATAGGGTTTATTCTTTGTCTTGTATAATCTATGGACTTTGACAAATAAATAATGACGCTAACTCACCATGACACTGCCATATAGTTTAATTGTCCTAAATATCCTATGTGTTCTGCTAATGCTCAACTCCATCTCTTCCCACCTGAAATCTCTGATCTTATTGGCGTCATAGTTTCTTTTGTGAGCTTGTTTGGAGGTTCTAGCAGGGGAGAGCAGCTACTGAGATTCCCTCGACCGAAGACTCATCCATCTCTATTCGGGGACGGCCGTCCTCTTCGACCGAGCACGCAGCTTCGAGAAGGATGCACATGGAATGGTGAGGGAGGAAGGGGGCACCCGCCTACCCAGCCAGATCAGCCGAATCAACCAAGGCAATCAATGGGGTGACAGATGTCACAGCCAGATCACTCTCATATCCCATAGTTTTATTTTGGGGGGTGGTATTTGGGAATTTTTGTTTGTTTCCTTTTTTTCGACCACACTCAGCAGTACTTAGTACTTACTCTTAGCTCTGCACTCAAGAATCATGCCTGGTGGGGCATGGGGGAACAATATGAGGTGCCACGAATCAAACCCAGTTGGCACCCATCATTCTGGCCAAAGTCACATGACCAGAATCATACAGTATGTCATATTTTCAAGCTGGCTTCTTTCCGTTCACCGTATACAGTTAAGGTTTCTCCATGTCTTTTCCAGACTCAGTGGTTGTCTAAATGTACCATAGTTTACTGAAGGAAGTCCTGTGTGGTTGTCTAAATGTACCACAGTTTACTGAAGGGCGCCATGTGTGCATGTGTGTACATGTGTGTATGATTGAATTCTTTTTTTTCTTTTTGGGTCACACCCAGCAATGTTCAGGGGGTTATTCCTGGCTCTGCACTCAGGAATTACTCCTGGTGGTACTTGACAGATCATATGGGATGCCGGCCATCAAACCCAGGTCGGCCACGTACAAGGCAAATGCCCTACCTGCTGTGCTGTTGCTCCGACCCCCTGATTGAATTTTTATATGATAGAATATCCTATTTAAGATGTTTATATGATTGAATATTTATTTTATTTAGGAAAAACTGATCTAGAACTAGAATGCTATGCCATAAAACCAACAAAATTCAGCTAAAGTTTCTGTTATGTGTGCCTGGTACCAGAGAGGCAAATCTTCGCAATTTGTGGAGATGAGAGATTTTTTTTAGCTGTATCTGGTGATGTGCAGGGCTTACTCCTGACTCTGAGCTCAGGGATCACTCCTGGCAGTGCTCAGGGGACTATATGGGGTGCTGGGAATCAAACCCGGCTCAGGCAGGTGCAAGGCAAGTGCCTACCTGCTGTGCCTGTGTGCTGTCTCTCTGGCCCAGGAGACAGGGCTATTTGATAGGCAAGTCAGATGGACACATTTTTTGAATTTTTTATTATTCAGTAATACATTTTCTACTCCACTGTTTCCCTGCTGTGAAGTTTAAAGTTGTATTCTTTAAGTTTTTTTTCTCCCATTTTCCATTCCCGGAAATTCCATGGGGGAATTTCTGAGACTGCTCCTCTGGATTCTGTTTTCTCAGACTGCTTGGGAAGATCACGTGTATTTCCCAGTTTGGGTCACGCGTGGGTTGCTCATTGCGCTTTTCTTCCCCAGTGAAAATATTTGCAGTAATAGAAAAATTACAAATTCATGGTCGCTGGTGGCATTGTCAGAGAAACTGTCCAGATGGAGGGCTATGTTTGAGATGGCGGGGGTGTGTGACGGGGGCGGGCTGTGTGTGTGACTGAAGTTTAATTTTTGAAGATTATCTCTGCCGGTCAGCATGCACAAGTCATCCTAGCATTACAGAGAGCTGAGCTATGCTCTGTGAGGTTCGGAACTGGGCTCCTTTCTGCTCACTCTTTTGTTTTCTTCTCTCCAATCCCAGAAGTGGTGGCCCTCAACTCTGTTTGGATCTGAGTGTCTCTGGGAGAGACTTAACAGAGCTTTGCCCACTTTCCCTTCCCAAGGCTGTGTCTGACCCTGGGTCTCAATGCTGTTCATCCTCAAATTCTGCAGATACTGGAAAATAAGAAGCACATCTCAAAATGTGATTCCCACTGTTGATTCTCATCTCAGTCAAAGACAATCGCATCGTCTTCATACAAACCTTCAGCTCACAATCTCAACCCGTGAAGTAGCCTGCAAGCCTTCAGCCTTAAATCAGCTACAACTCTGGGTTGGCCACCAGGTCAAGCGATGAAGAGTTTGCCCTTACATGTGCACATGTGCTAGGCCTGGAGTCCAAGCACAGTACAGCAGATCCTGCCCCCAACTTGACCCCCCAACCAAGTGCAGTCCTGGTGGCCCCAGAAAAGGCTTGGTTGAAGGAGCAAACTTAGTACTACACTGTGCTAAGGACTGCGGGGTAAAGATCAGGCTTGGGGGTGATTAACATAATAAATCATGGGCTTTTCATATTTGAGATCCTGGGTTTAATTCATGGCACTGGAAACCAAAATACCAACCAAAAGTCCTCAGCAAAAATGAGCAGGGCTGGCTGCTTTGGAGTTGCAAATTTGGAAACTGGAAAGATGGTACCGTGGGTACGTGCTTGCCTTGCAAACAGGGTTCAATCTCCTGCACCACCGCTGAGCACTACTGGCAGTGATCGCTGAGCTCAGAGCCAGGAGGTAACCCTGAGCAGAGATGAGTGTGGCCCACAAACAAACAAACACTTGCAACTTCCCACAAACTAAAAATATTTCTCGGAAGAGTAATACTTGATTTTTCCCTGTTTAAGAAGTCTGGCTGACTCATCAGCTCATTTTGCTGTTGTCTTGGCTGGCAGTGCCAGGGCTGTGCCCAGCAGTCGGGTACAGTAGGGAAAGCACATGGCTTTTTCAGTCATCGAAGCCTTATATGTCTCAGCCCCCTTCACACAGAGTGTGCCAGAAGGAGCTCACAGTAGGTGACAGCAGGAAGCACATTTTGCTTTTTCATTTCTGACATAATTCCATAGAACCAGCAAGGGCATGCTCTGCAGTAGTGCTTTGTCTTGGTCTCTTGGACCTTGTCAAGGCCCCCTTCTGGCATGCCTTCCGGTCTGGCATGCTTCCCCCAAGAGCCACCTGAGATTTGGGTGCCTCGACAGGTGATACCGCAGACAACCTCACCATCAGCTTTAAGCTGATGACAGAGTGGTGTGGGGGGAGTTAGCTACATTGTTTTGTCACACTTAAAGCTTTGAGCTCTAAGCAGAAAGCTTAAATGTTCCCCCCTAGTCCCCAGGATTGCACATTCTGATATTATATACATATAACATGTCTATAATATTTAAATTGTTCCTCTTGGGGCCACACACAACTGTGATCAGGATTTATTGCCTGCTCTGTGCTCAGGGTCACTCTTGGACATGCTTGAGAAACTATATGCCTGGATGGAACCTGGGCTAACTGCATGCAAGGGATGTGCCCTGCCCACTGTACTATCTTTTCGGCCTCTTCATTATTTTTAGGCCTCACAATGTTTCTCAGGATCATGGGCCCATTGGTGTTGGGGTCCACTGGGGCTACTCCTAATGGTGCTGGGAGTTGAGCATGGGACATGCATTCCAATCCTCTGAGTGAGTTCCGTGGACCTGCTTTCTTTGACTTTTTGATGTCCTTAGCACCTGGAAAACACAAAACTGATAGTTGTGTGGGTTTTTTTTTTTTTTTGGTACATAAGCAAAACAGGCTGGAAGGAACTAGACACTGCTCATGTCTTTTTGCAGCCTGCCAGCTAGGGAGGTCCAAACTATCCCTAGAATTGATGTAAAGTGGGCCTCACAGGTGGCTTATGTGAGGCAGGAAGGAGAAACAGTCACTTTCTCCCCAGCAGCCACTGCCACCGGGACCCGCTGGGCAGGCTAAGGGACTGATAAAGTCTGTGACGAGCCCCCCTGCACGGCGTAAGCCTGAGCCCCACCAGCCCCACGAAGTAGCTGTCAAGTCACACCTGATGTCCGCTTGATCTCTCAGCATAGGAGTTGATCCCCCAACACCGGGATTTCTTGGGAGCCATGGACTCAAGCTGGAGCGAGGAATTGCTCTTTGCAGGAAGTAAAGTCAGCCCTAGGCCTTATCCAGGGCTTCCTCAGGGTTCTTGTCTTCCTCACAGTAAAAAGTTTTTTCAGGAGTCGACAAGCAAATGAAATAAAACAGGTTTTATTAAGGAGGTTTTAGGAAGGAAGGAGGAGGGGAAGTAAGAGAGAGAGAGTACACATCTCAAGAGGGGAGATGCGGGCGACACACGTGCTCGGGCACCACATGCTCAGCCACATGCGCTCAGGCAGCATGTGTGCCCAGGCAGCAAAGTGCGCTGTCCTTTGGTCAGGACAGCTTTTATAGATTTCTCCCAAGCTACTCCCATATAGGGCTTCAACCTAGGTTACTAGGGTCTGCCAAGGGAGTAGACTTTGGGTGTGGTCTTCTCCTTTTTTTTTTTTTTTTTTGCTTTTTGGGTCACACCCAGCGATGCTCAGGGGTTACTCCTGGCTCTGCACTCAGAAATTACCTCCTGGCCGTGCTCGGGGACCATATGGGATGCCGGGATCGAACCCGGGCCAGCACAGGCCGGCCACGTGCAAGGCAAACGCCCACCCGCTGGGCTATTCTTGACCTCTGTTCCTGCTGGATCTTCTGTCCTGGAATGTAGGCGAATTAAGGGCTGGGCAGAGAAAGGTTGATCCAGCTCCCTCAGGGTTTGTTGTTGGTTAATGGGTCTCATCAAGTCTTGGTTCCTGGTTCTAAAAGGTGACTTTGGACAGCCTTAGGGCAAGAATTCATTGCCATGTGGGGACCCCCTGTCTGCCTGCCTACATCAGAATGATGAAATTGGTTTTAGGGGATTATGCCTGGAAATGCTCAGGACTTACTCCCTGGCTCTGCTCACAGGAATTACTCCTGGCAGTTGTTGGGAGACAATATGGGACACCAGGGATCAAACCTGGCTTGTTCTTGTGCAAGACTTTAACCCCTGATAGATTTTTTTTTTTTAGTGTGGTGAACCTTTTCCTACTCTTTCTCTTTCTTAAATAGAAATCTGGCTAGGAATTTTAATGGGGGGAAGGGAGGGAGGGACATTGTTTTGTCACACTGAAAGGAGATTGCAAGAGCTTTTTGGGAATATTTCCGCCCAGTGAGATCTTCTCCACTCTTTCAAATCTCATTTTATTCCCTGCCTCTTTAATAATGTGGCAATTGTTAAGGTCAATGAATTTTACTTTAAAAAGAGACCACCCGTGGAGTCCATGTTCTAGACCATTGGTTTTCAGAGTTTAGCTAATTGCAGCTTGTGTAAATGGTCCTTATTTGTGAGGGTTTGCTCTCCAATGGGGATTCTAAAGAAGCAGCTCTGTGCAGCAAACATGTCTGCCTCGCTCCCTCAGGGACCTGGCTGTGATTAGTCAGATTTCAGAACAATGGAGTGTGTGTAAGTGGCAGCCACAGAAGGACCCTTGTTAGGCCTGGGCTTTTGCAGCCCTGAGAAAGAAGCCATAGGGGCCTGCCTGTGTTACAACTCACTAGTCTGGGGCTCACACAACCCCACCTTTCTCCACCCCCCTGCTCTGTAGCTCGTGAAATCAGCCCGGTGCAGGGATTTCAACTCGGTTCCTAGAAGGGCCTGATTTGGCCTATTTGCGCATTTGGGGATCTCCCTCCTTCTTCATCACTCCAAGTTTGGCCTGGGAAGTCTCAGATTGGCTGCATCTAGTTTGAACTCCCACAAAGAACATATGGTCTCTGGTTCTGTTGTCTGTTTCTTTTCAGCCAGAACTTTTTGAGCTCTTGGCAGTTTGATGACTCAGCGCCATCAAGCTCCGCTTCCCTCAGCAGTAAAATGGGGTACCTCCCTGGACTGTAAACACAGGGCTGACATCCCACCACTGTCTTTTCTTAAGCTTGTCCCTCTGTTCAGAATGCTTTACTATGTTGCCCAGTTTTAGGTTGTTAAAGGCAGAGAGATAGGGGGACCCCTAGTGTCCTAGAACCCAAACCAGCCTAAGGATGCACAGCCTTTGAAACATACAAAAGAGCTCTCTGGGGAGCTTGGAAAATCTTTGAGATGCAGAATTCCAGGCCCAGAGCATGGTTGGACTCTGGGGAAGAGGTTACCAGGACTGCAAGGCAAAGTCTGTGATAAGATTATGATGATGGAACACCAGTCAGTTCAGTGTTTTTTCCCCATGAAAATTCCTATGATCTTCTACTTGTGTAGAGAATTACAGACCAAGGAAATGTATAGAAAAGTCCACAAATTAACCCATCCCAAAAGTTATTGAGCTGTCTGTCCACTCTGAAGAAGCTCTTCTCTGGGGTCCCAAACTCCCCCCCTCCCTTACTTCACCATTCATCTCTGTTCTAAAATTCTTTTCTGAGAGAAGGCAATGTTTCTGGAAAATCTGGGTAGCATTTAGGATTGATTTTTCCTTTCCTGCAAAGAGCAATTCCTCACTCCAGCCTGAGAAATTGGGTGACAGGGATCATTTCCCACGCAGTGTAGAACAAATGTAACTTGGGTGAACATGATGATTATTTGTGGAGCTGGTGAGACCTAAGGTCTGTACCATTGCAGGTACTCAAAACAGTCTCTCAGCAGCTTTAAGCTTCCCAGGTACTTCCCCAGAGGGCTGAACTGGGCAGAGAGAAAATGCTAGGCTCGCCTCTCAAGGATGCCCGGCTCCTCTCCCTCACGTCACAAAGTCACCTGCAACATAACCAAGTGTGACCCCTTTATAAAGCTTCTTGAAGTGCTTCCTCCCTTTCTTTGAGCCTCTGTTGTTTTCCCTTTTGATATTCGTTATTCATACATTCAACACAAAGGTTTATTAATGGCTAGTGTGCACCAAACTTGGGATAAGATATTTTCCTGCCTTCATAGAGCTTACATTCTAGTTGGGAATCGACATTATCCAAACAGAACAGAAGATAGATAAGTCAATCTATAGTAATTTAAAAAGAGATAAAGGGAATGCAATGCGTGTGGGAGGAAAAGTAGGATTTGATTGATCAAAATTATAGGAGGTGAGACAGAGAGAGAAGCTGTAAGGCGGTAAACTAGGCAGGCTTCAGTGGCATGGAAGTTGGCAAGTGGTCAAAAAATATGTGTGTGCCTTTTATTGCTCTGCCAAAGGACAGGGGCTGGGCATCCTCATGGATTTATCTGCCAGTGTAGCACTACACAAAATGCCTTGTGTGTGGTTGGAGCGCTACAGAGAAGTGGAGAAATGAAAATGAATGTGAAAAAATGAACTTCAGGACAAATAAGTAAACCCAGACCTTATTTTAATTTTTTCCCTGCTGTTTTCTTTCTCTTTTCTTTTTTTGGTTTTTCGCCATCCCTGGCAATGCTCAGAATTTACTCTTGGCTCTTGCACTCAGGGATCACTCCTGGCAGGCTCAGGGGACCATATGGTAATCTGGGGGATTGAAACTGGGTAAGCCACATGCAAGACAAACACCCGACCCATTGTACTATCTCTCTGCCCCTGCTGCTATTTTCTTTCTAGATTTTCTAATAAACCTATGCTTAAGAACTTAAAATTCCTGGATCTCAGTGGGCACAAGGAACTTGGAAAGGATTTTCCTCAAGAAATTCTATAGAAGGGGTTGAAGCAATAGCACAGCAAGTAGGGCATTTGTGTTGCACGCGGCTGACCCAAGTTCGATCCCGGCATCCCATATGGTATCCTGAGTACCTCCAGGAGTAATTTCTGAGTGTAGAGCTAGGAGTAACCCTTGAGCATCGCTGGGTGTGACCAAAAAGCCAAAAAAAAAAAAAAAAAAAGAAAAAATTCAAAGGCAAATAAATATAATATAGAGAATTGGACTGAAATTCTTACACTAAAGAAAGGTCTTATGGGTTTTTGCTTCAGGGAAAATAATTTGGGCTACATTTACCTGAAATAATTTTGGGCCACATTTTACCTGAATTTTAAATATAAAACTCAATTTGATATGGGCCATAGTTTGTTTAAAAAGTCCCTTTCTTTTTTAATAAATAACTTTGGGGAATTGAATAGAGGAAAACTTTCCAAAAGTCCATTACAACATCAATTTGCTGTGAAAAACTCATGGGTCTCTCGACAGTCTCTGGCTTTAATTAGCTTTCAGTTTACAAATATTTATGAAGTGAATACCATTAGCTCTGGACAGGAGCCGTGGCCATACAGTGCCACCTGACCAGCGAGTGTGTGTTGCCTGCACTTACCATCATTTAGAAGTTATGGAAAATCAATGCAGAATAACTTTGTGGGCTCTCTTCAATCATTGTTACTGGTCTTGAATCCAAAAAAGACCTAATCCTGTTGGTGACGTAATGCTTTCAGCTGCCGGATTTAAAATGTAAATGGCTCCTGGGGCTGGTCATGTTCTCCTTGAGAGCTAAAGAGCCTTGTGTAATCCGGAGGCCTGAATTCCATACTGCAGACACCAAATGACACATGTGTTGTAGACTGATAGAACTTTGGAGTCAGAGGTCCTGCATGGAGAACTGAGGTTAGTGGCTTTCCAGCTGCTTCAGCTGAGTTCTCCCAGGGGCCTAAGGCTGAAACAAAGGAGCTTCTGAGTTAACAAATCATTGTTCCCTCCCTGTCCTTCCATTCGACTTCAAAACACCTTGACCGGCTTTGTTGTCTTCACGATGTTTTAGTAAGAATTGGTCTGGTTTCTGAGAGCAAAATTATCAATATTCAGTGTCTGACACTGACACAATACTCCAAACAAGATCAATAGAAAGAAGATTAATTCACTTTTTTTCCAGGTAAGGGCACGGCAGCCTGGAGTGAGTGAGGGACTCCTCACATAGCTTTAAGGTGTTTGCTGCCGCTCTGCTGGCCATTAGAAATATACACAGCTACTCATGCGTCCTCCTTCCTGGCTCATGAGGAAATCTGATAAATGAGCATGGAGTCACAGTGGCTAAGTGAGGAAGATTCAGTACTTCTGTTTTGTGTTGTTGCCACTTCCCCTTTTCACCCCCTCGAAGAATCACGTAGCAAGCCGGTAGTGTTCCAGGAAGCCTGATGAATAATTGCAAGAGGCTTAGTGATCTCCTACCTTGAGCAAAGCATCTTCCCTTCTAGCTGCTTTTTAGGTAGGAGTTTTTTTTTTTTATAAATGGGCTCTATAACTTTGAAAAAACAAAGAAGAAAGAGGTTCAATCACTGCTGTCAAAGGGCTTTTGCCCACGAGAGTACGTAGCCATGTTTGAGATGTCTCTAGCCTCTGTGCCTATTGATCAGACCCAGAAGAGTCATGGCAGAGGCTGGCTGACTGATTAGTTGGGTATGGTGATGTAGCACTATGGACAGAAACGCTTGAATCAAAGAGACTGAAAATTAAGTGAGTGACAAGATGAAAATTCACTGTGAAGTGTGTCAGGGAGCAGTTGATATCTCTAATGATATCAGGAAACTGAGTTCCCTTCTACCTCTGAAGCCGGCAGGGAATGGATGAAAACGCAGGAGTCCAGCACAATTTTAAAAGGCTTTACTCTCATAGGTTCTGGTGTACAATCCAGTAGCAGGAAAATCCCAGGCTTTAGGTTCCTAGCTGGGCCCCAGCCATGTGTAGGTTTAGAATTCTAGGCTAAGATGACCGCTACCATGTGCTAAACCCAATAGGGAAGAGAATGGAGAGAAGAGAGGGCAAAGAGGAGGAAGGCGAAAAGCCAAAAGTCATGGAAGAAAGCAGGCTACAGCTCTTGTAACTTTTCGCCTAGACTAGCCCACATCAATGGACAGCAGTTAGGGTCAATCCCTGCAGGTAACTTCTCCCAGGACCTCACCTAGTTCCATTGAAATGTTATTAAAGCTCCAGCCAAGGCTGCAGGCCCCACCCTTGGTTCTCCACCAGGTCCTATGTAATGGGGGGGGAAGGGCATCTGTGATGAACTGTATCTCAGAATACAAAGGCATGCATCTGTACCAATGGCTATTCTACAGCCATGTATATATTTCTCCAAGTCTTCACAAGATTCTCATCTTTACTTCATAGTTGTTTTGTGTATTAGACTTGTAAATACTCAAGATGAGAGCTTCCTACTGACAGTATACTGTTGGAGGACAGATTTAGCTAATCTGGGAGCTTTGTTGTTTTGCCCACACTCAGCTTAATCTTATTTAAGTCAAGGTTCATTCTAATGAGACCTCTCTTCTATGTAAACACTGCTAGAGGGTGTGGCAGTTACACAAGTCACCTTGATTGAATAACTTCTGACTTATACATCTACTAAGACTTCTATGTCTTCTAGATTGGGCACAGCTCCTCTTTATACCCACTGCACCCAACGTGGGACAGTTAGAATTTACCAGGAGACTACCACCCTGGCTACGTTGAGACTATAGGAAGACTATAGGAAGGATCATACTAGTTTGCTCTAAGCAGGCGAGAGTGACCCTTTCAGTACATGAGAACAAGATACTCAGAATCACCCTGGTGCAGATAATAATAAGAAGGACCTTGTGGGTACCATCTAGATTACATGAAGCTCATGAAGTTAAGATGTATTACTTTATATCAGCCCTCTCTCTCTCTCCAGTGTTTTACATAAGAGATAATCTCCTTAGTCCTTGGCATAACCTTTGTTTATACCTGCAATAAGGTGTGGCACTACACTCTGTTTAGGGTTCTTTGTTGACATGACAACCTCCCAATTGGATTACTTTGGTGTATATAAGGGGCTGACTTGAGGCCCCTTCACCTTTTGCCTTTTGGTTCCTCAGCCTTCAGCTTTTGGCTCCTACGGCTTTTGGCTTTTGGCTTTCGGCCTTTTGCTCCTTCTTCTGGGTAGGACTCAGATCGGGTGAGATCCTCTCTCTCTTTGGTGGGAGACTTAGGCTCTTTTGTATGGTCTAAGTTCGGACCAGAGCTAAAGTTTGTTCATTATATTGGAGTGCTGTGGAAGAGCTTTTGTACTATTAAAACCATTTTTTGGAACTGCACCGGACTCGTGAGTTTTCATCTGTTCTCCCGGCATCCTCGGAGGTAGAAGACAACCTCTGTCCTGACACTGTCGGGGACCCGGCGGCGTTCCCGACAGTATACCACCTACATGGCAGAGCCTGGCAAGCTACCTGTGTTTTATTTGTTATGCCAAAAACTAGTAACAATTATGGACCTCAATTCCATGACCTTAAGAATGGTTTAAGGATCTTCCTGTTCCTAGAGCAAGCAGATGCCCTTGACCTACACTTGCTTGTGGCAGGACATATCGAGATGTTACTGGTGCCTGCTCAAGCAAATCAATGAACAATGGGAAGACAGTGATACAGTGATTAGCCTTTAAACTTATTAGAGAGTCATGCTTGCTTGCTTTGAGGCAACCAGCATTTCTCTCTGGTCTAATTATTTAGAGATCCAACGTAGCCAGGTAAATATACTGGTAAGATCTATGTAGTCCCACAATGATTGTGGTAGCATGAGAAAAAATATTTGTACCAGCTAACATAGAATACATGGTAAGATATACTGCCACATAAAGTCACAGATTCAAACTGCTTTCTTGCCCCTATATCTACAAAGTGACCTGCAGGAGGTAACTCTAGGCAAGGTGCAGAGGCTCTGGGAACAGTGTACTGCAACAAAATGTTTGTGCAGAGTTGGTTTTAGGGCCACACTTGGCAATGCTTAGAGGATGTTCCTGTTTCTGGCAGTACTCAGCAGACCATATGGGATGCCAGGGACTGAACCCATGTTGACCATGTGCAACACAATGCCCTAACTCTATACTATTGCTCTGGTCCAAAGTATCTTTGAAGTCTGTGTATTCTCAGAGCCTTTCTGTTTTTTGACTGTGTACATACATAAGGGATGTGATTCTCTGTTATACCAAGGGCAACCCCTGATTGGTATCTGACTGTGATGGCCTTTTCTTTTCCCTTTTAACGTTGCAGTGCACTTACATTTCAATTGACCAAGTTCCCGAACCCATGCCATTGTGATCAGCAGACCCGCCTGGCTTTGGGGAGCAGAAATGGGAGCCAATGAACATGGAGTGTGCATCGCCAATGGGGCCATCAGCACCAAGGAGCCAGCAGCGGAGACAGAAGCCTTGTTGGGGATGGATCTGGTCAGGTACTGTGCAGTGAGTCTTGGAAATGACTGCTCAAAGCAGGGGGAAGTGGGGAGCCAGGGGCAGGATGCAAGAGCCCTTCCCTGCTTCCCACCTCATCTTTGGTCCTAGAAGTCTCCCAAAGATGATGATGTGTTTATTGATATAAACTTAGATGTGATAGTAAAAAGAATATTTTTTTTACTTTAATTTTTTATTTTTACAATTACAAAGATATACAATTAAAAAGTTCATATTTGGGTTTTGGTCATACAGTGTTCCAGCACCCATCCCGCCACCAGTGCCCATCTCCCACCACCAACTACCCGGTTCCCTCCCCTCCCCCAGCCCTGCTCCATGGCAGGTTCTTTAATAAAAAGAATATTTTACAACTGAATATTCTGCAATAATAAGATAAGTAGGGATACAGGGAGATAGCTCAAAATGTAGGGATGAAGAGATAGTATAGGTTTTAAGGTGTTTACCTTGTAGGCTGGTACCACATATGGTCCTGTGCGCACTGCCAGGAGAGATCTCTGAGTGCAGAGCTGGGAGTAAGTCCTGTGTACAGCAGGTGTAGCCTCAAAACAAACAAAAAGTTGGAGAACAGACCTACTCTGTGCAAGGCCCTGAATTAGGTCCCCAGTATCACATTTTCTACAACTCCCCTCCCAAACCTTATTTATAACATTGCATTTGGGCTATATTGGTGCATGGGGTTTATAGAATTTATTGGCAATGGCATCATTTCAATAGCTCCATTTCAACATGCCTTTTCTTTCTTTCTTTTATTTTATTTCTTTGCTTTTTTTGGGTCACACCTGGTGATGCTCAGGGGTTTCTCCTGGCTCTGCACTCAGGAATTACTCCTGGTGGTGCTTGGGGGGCCATATGGGATGCCGGGGATCGAACTGGGGCTGGCACAGGCTGGCAGCGTGCAAGGCAAATGCTCTACCCGCTAGATTATCGCTCCAGCCCACCTTTTCTTTATTAACTGCTTCTTTTGTTTGTTTCTGTCCAAACCCAGCTGGTGCCAGGGCTTACTCCTGATTTTGCAGTTAGGGATTACTCCTGGCAGGGTACAGGGGTCAGATGCAGTTTTGGAGGTTGGGCCCAGGTCAGCACATGCAAGGGGAGTTCCATCTGCCTGCTGAATGATCTTGCCAATCCTTCAACAGCTAATTTCTAAGAGACCACAGAAGAGAATGTTGTGTGTGTGTGTGTGTGTGTGTGTGTGTGTGTGTGTGTTCCAAAGCCTCTGATACATCATTTCAAGATTAATCAACAAAAAAGCAAACGGGTTAACTGGATAACTGCTTTGTATTAGACTCTGTGGGAACATGAAGTTCAGAGCAATTTTAGTTTGGTTCAAGAAGAAGACAGAAAAAATAGAGTAAAGCAAGATTTTAAGACTTATTTAAGCTGACAGTGAGAGAAATGTGTCTCAAGACAATCAGATTTATAGTTGCAAGAATGGCCCAGGATCCCAGGGCTCAGCAAACACTGCTGGGTGCTCCACGGTGATCATGGACAATTGCACATTCTGGGGTACTCTTCGTGAAGGAGTTGTATTTCATCCAGGTCTACAAGGTGGAGGCGTGTAGATAGGGGCGATTGGTACTTACGTGCAATTGTATTAGTTACCAAGGGCTGTAGCAATAAAGGCATTGTATGTAGATGTTAGGTAAGAGTTGAACCTTAGCCGCTATTTTAACTCATTCCCTGGTTAGCTTTGTGTAATTGTTGCAATTATTTTAATACTAACATTGTAATATGATAATGATGGTGATAAAAGGTGTGGTGAGGACTGACTACAGGTGTGTCTGCACCTGGAATGGCCCCTTATGAACTCAGGTCTCAGCAGTGAACACAACGTGATCTTTAGCCAAGCACACGTGGTCAGACACCAAGTCCATCTTTCATGCCAGACCCAGGAAGCAGATATCAGTGTCTAAGATGGGCTATGGATTTCTGGAATGCAGAGAGGGAGCCCAACACACAAAGAGGAAGTTGTGGGACCACAGAGGCCTTTTCTCCAGGACTTGACGGATTGGGGGTGTATCAGAGAAACCAAGAGTCAGCCCAGCAAGGATTTGAATCGTGCTGAAGGCATCATAGCAAGACTCTGATTCTGGGGTCCAGTTAATTCCATTCCTTTTTCCTATTTCAGTCGTGCCCTGAGGCTGAGCAGTCAAGGGGAAATTAGATTCAGGGGCCAGAAAGGCACAAGATCATTTGGAGTCACATAGATCTTTCTACAAAGGCATGAGCAGCCCTTGAGAAAGGCATCACTGTGGAGAACGGCCTGGAGAGACTTGGGGCTTCTCAGTCTCAGGTGCTGAGTGTGGAACCCACTGTCATTCAGGACCCTGGTCCTGTCCGCACCCCTCAACAGGAAGTCGGTGGTTGAGGTGGAGGAGAATGGATCTCTCCCAATCTGGCCACAGAGCATAGACAGATCATGCCGGAATTGCATCTGTGGTGGAGGCCAGGTTCTGTGACTGGTGTGAGAGGACTGGTGTGAGTTTTCAGCCCTCGAGGTGTGGCATCCACCGGCAGGGGGGGGGGGGGGGAGAGAGAGAGAGAGAGAGAGAGAGAGAGAGAGAGAGAGAGAGAGAGAGAGAGAGAGAGAGAGAGAGAGAGAGAGAGAGAGAGAGAGAGAGCGCGAATCTGCCCAGGGAAAAGTGTCAGTGGCCGTAGATGGGGGATGTGTGGAAGGAAAGGGGGAGTCCCTGGGTGCACAGCTCCTGGCTATGAGAGACGCTGGGTGAGCTTTGCTTTCTCTGCATGCTTCAGATAATATGAGCTGTTATTTTTGCTACTCCTTATGAGAGAAGATGGCAATGTTAAAAAAAAAAAAAGAAAAGTAAAAGAAAGCCCATTGCTCCATCATGAAACTCTGCTATTATCAATACTTTAAATCACTGTGCCCAAAATAAAAATTTCACAATGGACAAGCCCATCATCTACAGATTTCCTTTCATGTCTCCTTCGGGCTTAGCTCTCAGCTTTGCGAATTAGTGCCTTGTCGCCACATCTTCTGAAAGAAGCTTCAGTGGAGCAAAGTCCGCTGCGTGGGTGCATCATGATCTGACTAGGACCTTCAGCCCATCAGAAGAATGAGGCAGGGCTCGAGGCTGCATTGTCTTGCCTTCCCTCTGGGAGCACAGCTGAAATGTCCCTTTGGGAGGCTTCAAGCTAGGTAATTTTTCCTAAGCGCTGAGTCCCAGGTGGAGAGTTCACCAAGAAATGGCTTCTGCTACCATCCCTAGATTCCATAGCCTCTGTTCTAAAACTTGAACATAAGATCAGAGCTATAATTTGAATGAACAGAGGAACAGATGAACATTTCCTGTGTACGAATCGTGTGCTCTAGACTTTGTCATTAGCTGAGATGGGAGTTCAGGCTGATTTTGGTTCACAGAGGAGTGGTGAGGTTACTAGATCAGGGGGAGCGGGAGGTTACTGAAGATCAGGCCGTGCAGGGAGCAGACCCAGACCAGACAAGGTCCCCAGCCAATGTCTTCCCGCCACATTGCACTGCCTCTCACACCCCCCAGATGACCTTTGTGGCCCCAGGTGTGAGCACTATTTGTTTGCTTTTTTTTTTTAAATAAAATTAATTGTATTTATTTTTGTTTTACTTCTTAAAATATTGATTGATATACTATGATTTACAACATTCTTAATGATGGTTTTCCCATGTACGTAATTCTAATACCACACCCATTGCCGGTGTGCCCACCTCCCTCCCAAGGTCCCAGTACCTTCCCTTTCAGACTCCCGCTCCCAAACTCAGTTGTGTGGATCAGTTCTCTTGTTGTGTTGCCTTTGTTCCTTTGTTACTACCTTGTTGTATATCTTTAAATTCTACATAAGAGAGATCTATCTGGGGCCAGAGATAGTACAGTGGGTAGGGCACTAGGACGTGGCCTTGCACATGGACAACCTGTGTTTGATCCCCCACCATCCCATTTGATCTCCTGAGCACCACCAGGAGTGATTCTGGAGTTCAGAGCCAGAAGCAGCCCTTGAGCATTGCTGGGTGTGCCCCCTCACAAAAAAAGACAGAGAGACATCATGCTGTATTTTTCCATTTCCTTCTGACTTTACTTAGCATGATACTTTCTAATTCCATCCATGTCACAGCAAATTACATGGTTTGTTCTTTCTTAGAGCCACATAGTATTCCATTGTGTCTAGTGACCACAACTTCTTGGTCCATAGTTGGGCATTTGGGCCATTTTACTATCTTCGCTATTATACTAAATGTGGTGATGTAATATACTAAGTAGGTGGGCATGTATCTTTTTGAATGTCTTATGTTTGAGGGAGGGAGAGGTAGATGCCAAGAAGAGGTATTGCTGGATCACATGGGAGTCCTATTTCTATTTTTTGAAGAGATTTCCATATTGCTTCCCATGAAGGCTGAAGCAGAGACATTCCTACCAACAGTGGAAGAGCATTTCTTTCTCACCAAACCCCTCCAACACTGACTGTTCCCAGGCTTTTTATTCAGAGTATTGTGTGTTTTCACATTTACGATCTCATTAAGCTCAGCCTCAGAGTGGATAATGCCAGGACTTGCAGGTAACATAAAATGGAGGATCCAGTATATTGTGTCAGGCACCTGAAGTCTCACAGGTACCCTATATCTGTGCCCTCTTAAGGGCTCTGTGCCTGAAAGGGCCAGGGGAGAGCACCTTTCCCAAGCTCATGTCAGAAGCATTTGCTGATAACTGACCCTATAAGCCACATGCACAGAGGCCAACTTACAGGTGGTTGGAGAAGTAGAGCCAAAGGCTGACTGGTATTGGCAGTGAGGGCTCTGCACAAACCACTTGCCCCAGGATGATATTGGTTCTGGGCTCTTTTCTTTACAAACCAAAATAGTTGGTGTAGAATGACGGGGGTCATGAATGGCAGGACAGAGATTTTCTTGTGCTCAGGGAGTAGTATGCCACAGTAGTATGCCGCAGTAGTATGCCACAGTAGTATGTTGCAGTGATATGCCGCAGTAGTATGCCACAGTAGTATGCCGCAGTAATATGCCACAGTAATATGCCGCAGTAGTATGCCGCAGTAGTATGCCGCAGTAGTATGCCACAGTGAGGTTCTCGTGTGTTTGGAAGCAGATGCCCTAAGACAGACAGCACCCTGACATATTGAACAAGGCAGGTGAGAGATGGCTCCTGCTGTCTCTGTATGTGCGCACCTCTGATGGGGACATACACGTCAGGTGACTTCTTCATTACTTTGCCTGGTTTCCATCTTGGATAACACCAGGGATAGTCACATGAAGTGACACAATATTCTGGTTTTCCCTTCAGGCTTGGTTTGGAAAGAGGGGCAACAGCTAAAGAAGCCTTGGATGTCATCGTTGGCCTGTTGGATGAACACGGACAGGGTGGGAGTTACTACGAAGATGCAAGCGGAGGCTGCACTTTCCAGAGCTCATATTTGATTGTGGATCGCGAGGAAGCCTGGGTACTTGAGACCCTGGGGAAGTACTGGGCGGCGGAAAAAATCACAGGTGAGCAGTGGGGGCAGCCCAGGCAACCCTACCAGAAGAGGCTGAGATGAATATGGCCCCAGAAACCCACTGCTCTCACATGGTCCCAAAGCTGGAAGGTCAGTTTGAGGCCTGGTTTATTCCTGGGCTTCTGTTTCTAGAGAGGAACCTGCATTTTCCTGAGCCTTCCCCCTCCTTCCCTCCCAATACTCGGAGACACACGCCTGGTGTTTCTTGGTTTCTCTTTGCTTTCTGGGCTGGACGTGGTTCTCCTGCCAGCTCCCTGGGGGTTACCCTCCAAATAGGGCTAAGGGTCCCTCTCTTCCTTCCGTCCTATGTCAATGAGTCCCTAGCAAGGGCTTGCCTTGGTCATCTCGTGGCTCTCTGTTGCACTCTTGCTCTAGAAGACAAATTTGTTTCTGGGTGAGGCCATACGTCCCTCATCTCTGTGGGACAATGTTTTGGGAAGAGCATTGGGTGCGGGAATCCACCAGGTTGAGTTCAGGACCTGGAGAACAGCTGCTCTGTGCTCTCATTCTCAGACAGTTCTTGGGGAGAAAATGTAAAGGTCAGAGTGGCTGTCTTAGCTCTCAGCACACTGAGGTCAGAACAGGATTTCAAGATGGTCTGGTGTTGTAACAGAAAAACAAATGAAGCCCCTTCAAGACCCTTGGGGCTGGGGGTCTGACCCATGATGAGGGCACTGCCTCCCCCACCCCAAGACCCTCGGGACTGGGGACTGACCCATGATGGGGGGCACTGCCTCTTCCTGCCCCAAGACCCTCGGGAATGGGGACTGACCCATGATGGGGGCATTGCCCCCCACCTGCTGTGTCCTGAAGGGCACAGCTAGTACATGGCAACACTCTTCAGTTCTTGAGTTCATACATGGCCTATAAATTTTCTTCCTTTCTTTCCTTTTAAGACCTCTCCCTCCTTCCCTTTTTGTTTCTTGCTGTATTTGCAATCAAGGGGAGGGGGTGGGAGGGGGGAGTGTCATGCCTACCTTGTGGTATTTGCTGGGGTTGGGCTCATTTATTTGTGGGACCGCCAAGCTGTTGTGGTCCTGTGCTGGATCACAAGACAGCTGCAATAACCCAGTTCCTCAAAGGATCAAAATGTGCTAACACAAATCACACTTATACATACTGTATCCTGCTGACCCAGAAAGAGAGCCCCCCCAGACTAGAGCCTCAAACATCCACGGTATGTACAGGCATGAGAAGGCTTACAGGCACAGCCTGGGCGTTCTCTCTAGCCACTGCAGGGAGACCCAAAACAGCAAAATCTTTTAATGTTATGTGCAGATATGGAGAAAAGTATTAAAAACATATTTAAGAACTATGGGGTGGGGTGGGGAGCGGGTAGGGTGTTTGCCTTGCATTGGCTGAACTGGGTTCAATGCCCAGCATCCCATATGACCCCCGAGCACCGCCAGGAGTAATTCCAGAGCGATGAGCCAGGAGTAACCCCTGAGTATCACTGGGTATGACCCCAAAAAGTAAAAAAAAACTATATGGGGTAAAGCCACACCTGGAAGTTGAGCTTTTTGTTGTTTTTTCTCACTTGTCCCAGCGAGTCCTGGGACTTAGGGGCTTCAGCCCTCTCACCCAGCAGCCATGGGACTGTACTCGGATTTAATGAACACAGGCCCCTGAGCACTGCTGGTCCAGCAATGAAATGTGGATTATAATTCAGTATTCTGGGAAAATAACCTCCGTGGACCATGACTTCAAAATCCTATTATTTTGAATCATCTAGCTGGAATAATGTTAAAATCATTTATTTAGACAGAGCGGCCTTTTTTTTCATTTTTTAAACCCCTTTTTTGTTTCTTACGGTGTCCTCTGAAAGGACAATGGCCACAGGATAACTGCCCGTGGCCAACACTCTGGTTTGGGGGCGAAGGCACTGGCTTCGGTGGGTCCACCCTGAGTCAGAACACCAGGGCCCATTCATCCTCTTGGAACCAGCTTCCTGGCAGTGAGATTTTGTTCCAGCTGGTCATTTGGGTTCTCTCTTTCTCTATTTCATTCTCCAAGAATCTGTAAAATCCACATGCTCCCTCAAAGCAGCAACTCAGAATGACCTTCTGAAATGAATGTTTGGGTAGCATTGAACCTCTGAGGCCGAGTGAGCCTCTGTCTGTGTCTATAGGGGATGGGGGACTTGTGGCGGATCCTCATTCATCAAGGTGGCAGATACTCAGCATGAAGCATTTCTGACTGGACACTTGCTTGGCTACACTTACATTAAAAAAATTATTTTGACGTATGGAGATGTTACTGGTGCCCGCTCGAGCAAATCATGAGCAACGGGAAGACAAGTGATACAGTGACCTGGCAGTGCTCAGGTTCACTCCTGGCTGTGTACTCAGGGATCACTCCCGGCAAGGCTCTGTCTGCTGTAATATCTTTCAAGCCCTAATAATTTTTTCAACTTGGGGGCTGGAGAAGTAGTACAGGGATTAAGACTCTTGGCTGCGTGCAGCCAATCCTGGTTTGGACCATGGCACCCTTTACGGTCCCCTGAGCACCACCAGGAGTGATCACTGAGTATGTACTCAGAATGGGGATATGACCCTTGCTTTTTTTTTATATTTTATTATACCACCATGAGATAAACAATTACAAAAATGTTCATGTTTTGGTTTCGCCATACAGTGTTCCAGCACCCATCCCTCCACCAGTGCCCATTTCCCACCACCAATGTCCTCCCCCATCCCCTAGCCTGCCTCTATGGCAGGTTCTTTATCTCTTTTCTCTCTTTCTCTTTCTATTTCTCTTTTTCTCTTTCTCTCTTCCTTCTCTTACATATTGTAGATTGTAATACATATACTTAGAGGTTTTCATGTGTATCTTTTGCCTGTATTTAGTGCTAAGTTCTATGTGGTAATAGCACTTTCTACAATTATTGGCACACTGTTCCCTTCAATCAAGATATATATATATATATATATATATATATATATTATATATATATATATGTGTGTAAAATATCTCTTATTTTTGAAGTTGTTTATACATAGGCCCAGGTGCCATATATAAACAACTTCAAAAATAAAGAGATACTTATGTAACTTCAAACTTCTGTATTTGGGCAGAGGGCAGTGGTGCTAAGGGCTCCTTCAGTGGAGCAAGACTGAACTGGGGAGGAGGTAGCTGTAGTTGAAATATCTGTGAGTCTTATTAGCCATACACATCACCTTTCCCTTCTTTGGGGTTCATAAATCAAAAGATAAATGCTCAGGGTTTATTTATCCAGAATAACAAGCCTCTCATGGTGTTGTACTTGTGTCTCCATCTTGCCATGGGTGGTGCTTTCTAAGTCACAGCCACCTCCAGGTCCCACATAATTTCCTTTTGGCTACAAATTTGAAATCAAGTGTCTGTTGCTCATTTGACTTGTGGTAACACATGTGGCAGGGACGGGGTGGTAGTGGGGAGATCTCAAGTGGTAGAACATGTGCCGCTTATACAAGCTCTTGACTTTGATCCCCAGCACTGTGTGGCCCCCGGAGCATCCCAGGATGACCCTGGTGGTCCACAACAAGTTATGCTCTGCTGGGAATGGTTGTGAACTCTCTGATACTGACAGGGATGACCCTATAAAAATGTGGTAGTGCTGAACCATGGATGTGACTCAGGGATAGAGCTCGTCCCTTGGCTATGTGAGGATCTGCATTTGACATGGCCGCACCAATGTGCATTCTGGATACTGCCATGAATGACCCCCAGAGCCACAATAACAACAAACCAAGTGAATGAACATATATAGATATCTGTATATATATATATATATAAGATAGATAGATAGATAGATAGATAGATAGATAGATAGATAGATAGATAGATAGATAGATAGATAGATAGATAGATAGATAGATAGATAGATAGATAGATAATATAATCATGCCCAGCCAGCAAGCTATTGAACCTCTGGGAAGTCTCAGAAGAGTACCATGAATTATTTATTTCCTCACAATTGAGTCCAGAGCTCAAATCAAGTCCAAGGGTGGGTTCCCTATAAATGTTCATTTCTCATGGTTCAGTCTTAGAAGTAGTATTTTATTTCCAACTAACTGGGCTTTCACCTCTCGACAGAGGGAGTGAGGTGTGTTTGCAACCAGCTTTCCCTCACCACCAAGATTGATGCGGAACACCCTGAACTGAGAAATTATGCGCAGAGTCAAGGCTGGTGGCTGGGAGAGGATGAGTTCAATTTTTCTGAGGTTTTTTCTCTAGCCGACGACCATCAAGACTGCTGTGCTGGCAAAGAGAGCTTAGCAAAGCAGGAAGGTGAGTTAGTGCACACCTTACAATTCTCCTCTTCTTACCTTTTGTCTTGCAGCTCTTTAAGAGAACTTTGTCTTTTATAACTGACTGCAGCCATCCTTACTGGTGTACCGTGAACTTTAGCAGCTTGGCTTGCATTTCCCTGCCCCAGCTTTTTTTTTTGTTGTTGTTGTTGTTGAATCTTTGACTCCTCTTTTTGTGATGCTTGCTGTAGACTTTCATTCTATTAACATTTGTTGAGCAAATCATTGAGTGTTCTTCTTCCTGAACCTCTATTTCTATGGAGGAACTGATAAACCTAGAAGCTATTTAGGTATCCATGTGATGACTGGATGGACAGCTCTCACTCTTGTGACTGAGTGCAAATAAGTCACAGGGATCATGGTTTGCATTTGCTGGCTTCCATAAGTCATGGCCAGCAAAGCAAATGATGGCCTCGTGTCAGCCACCTGTTTCGTAAATACAAATTTTTTTGAAATACAGTCACACCATTCACATTCTTTATGGCTGATCTGTATGTCAGTGGCAGAGCTGGACATTTGCACCAGGTAAATTATGACAGGTGACATTTTATTATATTATAAAATATAAGAAAAAATGCTACCCTTAAATCTAGAGAAATACTTTAATACCTTTGCTACAAACTTTACACTGGGGTAGCAAGATGTAAAGGTATCAATTTTTGTTTTTTTTTAATATCTTTTTATTGATCTTATTAAAATAAGCCAACTATTGGGTGCCTTTTATTTTGTTAATACTGGTCTACTGTAACAGCAATGAATGCTACATTGAGTCTGAAGTTACTATCCCTATTATCAAACCTGTTGTAAATGTAGAGATATAAAAATCAGCCTTAGATTATGGATCTTACCCAAATAGAAGTTAAGCTTGATTTGTCCATGGACCATAAATTGCCCACCTTGTGCCTATAAGAATGCTACTCTGTCCTCAGAAACCTTAACTGATTCTTTCAATAATTTTGAAAAAGGAATATTTTCAGTTACATAACTCAACTGATAACTATGTTACTAACAAAATGTTATGTTTTCTTTATACCACTAGCAATAGTTTTTATAATACATATTAACAACAAATTTTAATTTCTTCCAGTCAGTACAAGTGAGAAGTATCTATTTTTATATAGAAATTTAAGAAAAATTCTAAGTGTTTTAATTTTCAAGACTGACTTGATAAAAAAAAATGCAGCAAAGTGGTTGTTCTCTCACAGCAAACCTAGATCTGCCGCAGCCACAGGATTTGGCTCCTTATTTACAGGAAATACAGGATGGAGAAATACAAAACAGCAGGAGGGGAGATCACCTGCAAAGCAGCCTTTGGGATCATCTGCAGGAAAAATGACCCAGCAAATAAATGCAAGAGAGAGAAATGGGAAGCAGAGTGAAAGAGGTTTAAGACATTAGCAACTTGTTGTTTTCTGGTTCAAGACAATCACCTCACTCATGGAAATATGACCATTGTATAGTTGAGGAAATTCAGAACTTCCTGTTCAAAGTTTTAGCTATGATACGCTATCTGTAGATGTACAAGGAGGTTGTGAGCTGTGTAATGCTGTAACTTACCCCATGCAATGCTTTGATTTGTTTTTGTGAACACAGATGCAGAGAATAATATTCTGATGAATTAAGCTGGAGGGAGAATACATAGAACTGGGCTCCTGTGTAGTCAAGGCTATGGTCATCTGTTACCTGAAAACAGACAATGATCCTAATTTTTTTGAATATGAAAAACTGTTGAATATGAAAAACTTTGTTTTTTTTTTTTTTTTTTTTTCCTCACACCCCCCCGCGGAGTTTCCTCCCTTCCAACCCTGGCGCCGGCGGCCGCCCGCCCCCCATTGAAAACTTTGAATATCTGAATACCTCTCTGTTTCCCGCCACAGAGAGACCATTCTCAAAAAAAAAAAGTTCTTGCTTGAGATCTTACTAGCCTGCCTATAGACTGTGTATACTATCCTATGAATATCAACTCTATTTCATACTGCAGGACTGAAGGTCTTGCTCTTAAGTGCTCTGTAACAGAGCCTCCAAACTATGTGTCTTAAATAAAACAGAAGTTTGTTTTTCTCCCATCTATCATTCAGATGTGTGTTGGCAGCCCATATCCCTTGGGTAATTTGATCTTAACGACAAGCTTCCAGTTTTATGGATGCAAGAAGAACTTCCACACATAATTTCCGCTCACCTTCCATTGGTCAGGATTTATCCCAAAGCCACAGCTAGTGCCCAGGAAGTCACAGGGAAGCTGTGAGAAGCAGTCAGCGCTTGTGTTCCCAGCCACAATTCCAGGGTTTCTGCTACTAGAAAGGAAGGGATGGGACCCGATTCTGGTTAGCAGCTGGTCCCAGCGACCCGTCTTACTGTCCCTCTTTCTTCACAGAAAGCATCACAGTGCAGACGATGATTGATGTCTTACGGGACAAGGCCGATGGCGTCTGCGTCGACTCTGAGTTTTTCCTCACCACAGCCAGCGTTGTCTCTGTGCTGCCTCAGAGCAGAAGCTCACCGTGCATCCACTACTTCACTGGGACCCCAGATCCTGCCAGGTTCGTCTGAGCCCGGCCCTGCTGGCCTTTCCTGGAACCTCCTCTAACAAGCATCCACTGAGTTCGTCCCCCTCCCTCTAGAGCTGAGTCCCATTTATCACTCAGTGTGGTTAGTGAAGCATTGAGAACTTCAAGTACCCTGAGTTCTGTCAGACATTGTGTGTTGGGGGTCACTTTCTGCTTATGGACGTCAACAGATGGGCTGAGTGACTCAGCAGTTAGGAAATGAGAATAGGAAATGAGAATAGAGTACAGAGGTAGAACATTTGCCTTGCAAGTGCCTGACCTGGGTTTGATTCCCAGCACCACATATGGTTCCATAAGCCCCATAGGAGTGAACCCTAAACTCAGAGCCAGGAATTAGCAGGTCAGAAACAAGCAGTATCACAAGGTGTGTCCCCTGCTCCCTTAAAAAGAAATAAAAAACAAAACAACTGAGGGCTGAGAATTCCTCTCCTTTCACTTTGTAGCCAGGTAATCTCTCTAAGTTTTATTTCTGGTCTGTACACTGTCCTCTACATTGCTTGTTGGAAACTTTCCGTGAAATAATTCCGTAAACGTAGGTCTAACCACCATTTATTAAGGTGCTTTCTGAAGTGCCCTGTAGTGAGTAACATCTCCCCAGGAACGTTCAGTTTTTTTTTTTTTTTTTGGGTCACGCCCAGTGATGTTCAGGGGTCACACCCAGTAACACTCAGGAGTTACTCCTGTCTCAGGGGTTACTCCTGGCTCAGGAATTACTCCTAGCGCTGTGTGGGGGACCATATGGGATGTCAGGGATCAAACTCAGGTCGGCTACATGCAAAACATCCTACCCTCTGGACTATTGCTCTGGCCCACATTTAGTCTCTTAAGCCACAAATTGTGTCACCAGTAGCTTAGACACAATTGGTTTTTAAATCTGTTCATTTTCAATATCACTTGGGATGATTTTTTTTTACAGACCTTTATTTATTTATTTATTTATTTATTCATTTATTTATTTATTTATTTATTTATTTATTTATTTGATTATTTTATTACACCGCCTTTAGATATACAATTACGAGATGCTCATGTTTGAGTTTTGGTTCTACAGTGTTCCAACACCCATCCCCTCCACCTCTGCCTATCTCCCATCACCAATGTCCCCCTACCTCTCCCCCCTCCCCCCCCACAGCCCGCCCCAGGCGGGTTCTCCTTTCTCTCTTTCTCTCTTCCTCTCTTCCTCTCTCTCTCTCTCTCTCTCTCTCTCTCTCTCTCTCTCCTCACTTGACTTGGGATTATTTTTGAAAGCTATAACCCAATCCTATTTATCACAGTCTTTGAGGTGAACCTAGGAAATAGTCAAGTCTGATCCTTGGTTTGGGGAAAGTCTGAAAAATGACCCATTTTGGTAGTTTCTCTGGTATTTTTCAGGTGTTGCTTTGACTGAAAATCATTGTACTTTAAATATTGCATGTCTAGCATTGAACTCTGCTGCCAGAGGACCTGTAGCTTCCCCGTTTTATTCCCTTTGCAGCTGAAACCATTTATTCCTCACAGTTTCAAGAATTTAATCAAGCATGTCTCCAGCTATGATACTCCCTGGCTGTATGTGGCGACCTGGGTACACAGAACCAATTCTAATGCAGTTTGTGACTGCTGGTCCATAGACTCAGACTACAGGATGATGGCCCAGTAGATAATTTTATTCAGGATGAGCAGTGATTATATAGGGGCAAATGGAATGCAACAGTTGCAGGACAAGGGCAAGAGGGAGGCAAAAGATTAGATTAATGGCTACATGGGGAAATATTGGTTTAAGCAAAAACAAAATTACTTGTCTAGATTACATAGTATCAACATTCCACGTAACACCACTGCCAATACATTATTTGTCTAAATTCCATAGGTGTCAATGTTTCACATTCCAAACCCAGTCCCGTAATTGCCAATCATTAATCTATACTAATCCCCAGGAAATGTCAGCCCCCTGGCACCACTCTGTCACCCCTTGTTTGAGTCCCGGGAGTGTTCTTATCATACAGCTGGTCCAGTTGGTTTCAGAGCTTGGCCAGCAGGAGCTCCAATACAGCTAGACATTATTTTCTGAATAACTTAGGGGGAGAGCCCCTAATCTTGGCCTTATTTTTAAAATGGCCAATTTTTCAATAGATCTGGCTGGCAGCACATGAGCTAATCTCCCTCGCCCAACATTCACGTATTTGCTCATTCGTTAAGCACTTGTTAAGCACCTAGAGTACCAAATAGTGTGCTTGCTGAGTACTAGGGATGAAAGGTGTCTAGGATCAGAGGTAGCACAAAAAGAGAGTAGAAGAGGAAAGCCTTCACATGGAAGGAATTCTTGAGCATTGGGCATTGTGGGTAGAGAAGGAGTTTATTAGGTTCCAAGAAGCAGATGCATCATAGGTAGAGCAGCAAAGAGACTGCAAAGCTACGGGTCGAGGCATAGAGGCATGAAACAGTGTGACAAATTGTGTAGTTCTGTGGATTAAGCATCCAAATCTCCAGTAATGAGGTCTATAATTGCTACTGGTATTTGGCATATCAAATTCGACACGGGTAGCTTGCCAGGCTCTGCCATGCGGGTGGCATACCTCATTCCCATGACCTGATGGAATGGCTTGAGGTTCTTTATGTCCCTGGAGCAAGCAGATGCCCTTGGGCCTCTACTAGCATGAGATAGGACATATGGAGATGTTACTGGTGCCCACTTGAGCAAATGGACGATGAACGGGAAGACAGTGATACAGTGATACAGTGATCTCCGCGTAAACAATCCAGTTACCTGTTCATGGTGCTTCTGACTTCTGAGCTCCAAGCACTCAGCAGAGCTGTCGACAAGCTCCTGTCAGTCTCCCCTGTGGATTCTAACTTAGCATGTCCCAGTTATAAGTTCCCACTCTATGGGCACTCATTACATGTCCACAGGGGTATATGTGAGCATGTGGATTCTAACCTAGCATGTCCCAGTGATTCCTACTCTTATGGGCCCACAGGGGTATATGCGGGCATGTAGAACCCTCCACGGAAGCAACTGGAACATTTGCACAGTGCTTATGCTTCAGAGCCCGTGGCCCCTGGCAGGAGTGGGCTGGCTTGCAGAATGACGCCCAGGGACCCATGGTCCTGGCAGGAGGGACTGGTCTGCAGAATGACGCTCAGGACCCATGGTCCTGGCAGGAGTGGACTGGTCTGCAGAGTGACGCCGGGGCCCATGGCCCTGGCAGGAGTGGACTGGTCTGCAGAGTGACGCTTCGGGACCCATGGCCCTGGCAGGAGTGGACTGGTCTGCAGAGTGATGCTTCGGGGCCCATGGCCCTGGCAGGAGTGAGCTGGTCTGCAGAGTGACGCTTCAGGACCCATGGTCCTGGCAGGAGTGGACTGGTCTGCAGAGTGACTGCACCTTTGTCCTCTGTCCCTGATGTCACAGATTCTTGCTCTCACTGAGCTCAGGCTTTTGTGCTGCCATCATTCATTAATAAAAAGGAATTCTGGCTCCTAGGCTGCAGTGCATGCAGAATAAAATTAGAGGAACAGGTCAGGACATAACTGTATAAGATTTAAAATGGAAAAATTCAAAAGAAATTGATTCACAGTTAAATGAATAGAGAAGACCTTTGAGAGTAAGGGCCTGCCAGGCATTCGTTGTTCTCTGTTAAATGAACTCCTGTAGCGTGTTCAATGTCCTATTCAGCAGTTCCCTGTTTCTGTAATTGGGCATGCTGAACATTTTGTATTTTGTCAGCGGGAAGCAAACTTATCTAATCTGAGCTTTTTAGGTAGTAAAATTAGGCGCATTGTAGTTGGCTTTGACTAGAGCTGAAAAATCGAGAGATGTTTTCAGAAATAGTTTTGGAAGCACTAAGAAGATAGTGATTGAAGGACAGAGCGGCCCTTCCTGTGAATGAGTGGACATGACCTCACTGTTGCAAGTCCATTTCGGCTCTTCTCTGCCCTTTGCCCTCTGTACTTGATTGTAGTTATTTTCCAAAAACAACATCTTCTCCTGACTTTTCTCTTCCTCCCTGGTATATACCCTGGGTGTTCAACACACTTAGGAGATGCACAAGTCAGAATTCAAGAGATAGAAAAGGGTGTAAAAGACTTTAATTCATTTTCCTCAAGAGGGAGAGTTGGATCCCATAACTACACAGTGGAGTCAGCTTAGTCCTTGGTGGTCCTCATAGAGACTGTCCAGCTTTCATTACTGGCCTGGCCTTGGGAATCCTTCCCCAGGCAGGAGCCTGTACTTACTAAAGCTCCACTGAAGTGAAGGATTTGTGAGGGGAGGGGCAGGCCAGCAGCACCCAGTGCTCTGAGGATCTGTAAGCCCTGGGATGTTTATAGCAGGCACAGCCAGCTGTGGTAGCCTGGGCTGGGGGAGCAGATGTGGAGCCTCTTTCCCAGCGCAGGTGGGCTGCTGCCACCTTGGGGACCAGAAAGCTAAAGTGGCATAGACCCACGGTTAAAGCCAGCAGATGCCATGAGACGGGGGGGTTTTTCAGAAATGCTAGTGCGTAAAGCAGCACACCACCAAGAGATTCCCCCCATATGTGGGAAAGTATGCAGATGCTCAAGATACAGAATGGGGTAGCCAAGAAGGAGAGAGAACTTAGAAGATTAAATATGAGAAGGCTGCATCACTTCCCACATACCCCTCTTCTCTGATGAGGTAGGTGGAATGTCTCAAACTCGAGAACTTGGGGAGGCAATTCTATAGAAATAGGGCAATGGTGGTGGTAGTGGTGGTGGGAGAGTGGTGAGTGTGTGTGTGTGTGTGTGTGTGTGTGTGTGTGTGTGGGGTGCATGTACATGTGTGAGAGTATGTGAGTGCATAGGCATGAGTTGTGAGTGTGTTTGTGTGTGGAGTGCATGATTTTATGTGTTTATGTGTGTGTGTGAGTGTAAGAGTATGGTTTTATGTGAATGTGTGTTATGTGAGAATGTGCATGAGCATGTGTTTGTGTAAATGTGTGTGTCTATGTGAGAGTGTGTGTTGGTGTGTATGGGAGCATGTGGGTGAGAATGTGTGTTTTTCTGTGTGAATATGCATGAGCACAAGCATGTGTTTGTGTGAGTTTGTGTCTTTGTCTAAGAGTCTGTGAGTGTGTGAGCATTTTTTGGGTGAGTATGTATAAGTGTGAGAGAGTGCAGGAGTGTGCGTGTGTATGAGAGTGTGTGTGAGAGAGAGAGAGAGAGAGAGCAATAGAAGTGAGAGAGCGAGCAAGAGAGAGAGAGAGATTTCCTCTTCTCCCAGTGAATTGGGTCAGTGGAGATGTCCAATGTGGGTAACGTCTGCTGCAAGTGACACCTTTTGGTTCTTGGAGTTATCAGGGGCCTTAGACCCAGGAGCCTGGGCAGGTCACAGAGTGTGCAGACCAGTCCACAGCTGAGGGCCTGATGCTAAAGAGGGAGTTTCTTATTTCCCTTCCTGCAGTTCCTCTCTGAATCCTTCTTCCCCACAACCCTTCACTGTTGAATTCTCCTCCCCCTCCCCCCCCCCACATCCCAGAGCTTCTGGATCAAGCCCCAAGGCTGTCCAATGTGGCTTTGACTCTGCAATTGAAAAAACTCCGAGCAAAACAGAGTGGCCCACAACCGTACTGTGGCCTGCAGTTGGGGAGGTGGAGGTTATAGTTGCTTTTCTGTTTGTTTGGTTTTTTTAGTTAATATCATATTTATTTATTTATTTTTAATCTGAATTTTCTTTATTATACCACAATGAGATACACAGTTACAAAAGTGTTCATAGTTGGGTTTCAGTCATACAGTTCTGACAGGTTCAGCTTAGCACATCTGGGCCAGACTGCAGTGCTATTTTCTGTGCCCAGAACCCTCTAGCATCAGCCAGGAACTTCAGTGCCTTGGGTCTGGCTTAATTGCAGGAATTTCTGCTTCTTCAGTAAGAATAGACCCATGCTGAGGACAGAAGTGTTGGCTGGGCTCTGTTATTCAAAAAATCCCCAAACTAAAAAGGTATTTAATGCTTCTGCAATAGCACAATATGTGTGGGGGGAAACCAACACAGCAGAATAAGGGTACGAGGTAGTAGGGGGAAGATGATTCCAGATTTAGAAGACCTGGATTTAGTTCTATACTTGGCACACCGTAAGGAATATGCTTTTGGATCAAGTCTGTAGGTTTGGTGAGCCTTGGTTTTCTCATCTATAAAAAAGGGACCAGTTTTTGCCCTGCTTTAGAATAGTATCTCATATGCAGCACTCAACATTTATGAATATATAAAAGGAGTGAGGTCAAGCACATTGAAAATTAGGATGCATTAGAGGCTGGAGAAATAGTTCAGTGATCAGGGACACATGTCTGGCACGGGCAGGACTTGAACTCAAACCCAAGCTCTACAGGTTCCCCTGAGCACTGCTGAGGTGTTCCTGCTGGTACCTGGCTCTGTGGCCCTCAGACCCTCATATTGAACCGCTGAGAGTTGCTTGAGACCAAGAGGCACAGAGTTGGCAAAGATATCTCTCAGGATTGTTGGGGAGCCACTGGGGTCCCCAACAACACCAGGAAGCGAAGTTTCCTTCTACCTCTGAAGCCGGCGGGGAATGGATAAAAACTCAGGAATCCGGAGCAATTTTAAAAGGCTTTACAGGGGCCGGAATGATAGCCCAACGGGTAGGGCATTTGCCTTGCACGCGCCAGCCTATGCAGGCCCGGGTTCGATCCCCGGCATCCCATATGGTCCCATGAGCACCGCCAGGAGTAATTCCTGAGTGCAGAGCCAGGAGTAACCCCTGAGCATCGCTGGGTGTGACCCAAAAAAGCAAAAAAAATAAATAAATAAAAAAGGCTTTACTATCACAGGTTCCGATATACAATCCAAGAGCAGGGAAAACTCCGGACTCTGGGTTCCCAGCTAGGACCCAGCCACTTGTAGGCCAAGATGACTGCCACCATGTGTTGAAGTCCTACAGAGATCAGAGAGGACGGAGAGAGGAAAATGCCAAGGGAAGCCACAATGGCAAACAGGCCCCTTCTTCTTATCCTAGCTTCTTTTGTAGACTGAAACCTGCCAAAATCTTCCAGCCCAGCCCATCGTGGGTTGGGCTCTCTAGAGATGTAGCCAGGCAAATGACCCTTTTTGAAACATAGGTCTTTAGGTGAGCCTTTGGCTCAAGCTTCACAAAAGCCAGAGCTGATTTCCAGGGCAAAAATCTCCCTAGCAGAGAGAGAGGAGGGGCTGCATCTCTGAACCAGAAAGCAGTTCAGAATGTAATTTGTAGGAAATGGCATTAATACTTTTTACTATGATTTTATAGGTAGCAGATCCCAGACTCTGGATTCCACTAAGGTCCAAAATCCATCAGAATAATTCACTTTGGCATTACCTTTAGAGTCAAAGACACAATAGTTTGCCCAGAGCATATTGACATGTCTCTGAACTAGGCGAATTGATTACATTATGGTTGATCCAACGTGGCCAAGTACTCTTGGGATATCTACATGTAAGTCCCACACAGGGACCCGTGGGAATAGAATATTGATCTGGGGCAAGCGAGATTCATGATACAAATATTTATGCTGTATCAAATTATGAAATCAGTCCAATTCTGCCCAAACTCCCATTGTGTCTGTTCCGGAGATTCCCCAAAGGCAGGGACCAGCTCTTCACATAAGCTAAGTGTAGCTGGAGGCTAAGGTACAGTAGGGCGTGTCACCCAACACAGGATGAGCATTTCTTGGCCTTTACTCAAAAGTGTCACCAAGGCTAAACTTCTGCAGAGCTGAAGACAGACCACAGGAGCCACTGCTGATCTGTGGCAGCCTCTGTGCCTTGTACTTGCCTCGTGGTACAGTGTCCACTGGAGCTACTCTTGGCTCCGATCTGAGCCCTGACCCAGCTCCCTCTGTGTCTCACAAGTGGAATATGTTTCTCCCCCTGGGGCTGCTCTTGGGACCTGGAAGCACTTTCCTCTGCTAAGCCCCCCCCATGCCCGCACCCATCCAGGAGATGGGGCCATTCTCTGCCCTGCTAACAGGAAACACCTAGTGGGCAGGCTGTTCTCATTCCACACGGTCAAGCCCTCCCCAGATCGCCCCTCACTAAAACGCAGGGGCAGCTACCACTGATAAAGTGGGAGGTCCATTTCCAATGCATATAGAGCTCCTCTGGGTGTCTTAGGTGGACACAGCAGAGAAGATTCCAGAAGCTCCATCTGCTCTGTCTTCACTGAGACTGGCCTTCAGAGTCGGCTGCCCAGCTCAGGATTCATCCTGGGCCAACTCGCTCACATAGACTTCCTTTTCTCTCTTGAGGAGTGCCCACTGGGGCTGCTGGTATCCATGTTTGAAAAATCTGCTCTCCCTAATCGGAGGGGGGTAGAGGATAGAGCGACAGAAACAGAGAGAGTGTGTCAAGCATACTGTGGTAAAAAAAGCAAACAACTGCCCCCTGCCTCTTGCTCTCGGCACTGTGTGGCTCTGCCTGCTGGCCTCACTGAAAGGAGCCACTGAAGTGATCCCTCCCAGACAAGTGATGGCCCCTTGCTGTCAGTGGGTGAGTGAGACAGTGTTTCACTCTACCAGCTTAGTGAGAGACACTGGGGCTCCCCAGAGTCACTCCGTCCCTGCCTCAGGAAGGTTCTGGATTGTTTGGTGAAAGGAAGGGCCATCTCTGGCACCCCGAATCCCAGCTCGCTCTGACAGAACCACCTCTCTCTTCTCTCCAGGTCCATATTCAAGCCTTTCATCTTTGTTGATGATGTGAAACCTGTTCCCAAAACTCAGTCTCCCGATCTTGGGGATGATGATCCTGCCAAGAAGGTGCCTCGGTTCCAGGAGAAGCCAGACCGCCGGCACGAGCTGTACAGGGCCCATGAGTGGGCTCGTGCCCTCATTGCAAGTGACCAGGTGAGGCGAGTGAGGGCCTGAGACCAGAGGTGGGTCCTTGTTCCCACTCTTGCTTGTGACCTCCCAAAAGTCCAGGCTCCCAGGCCGTTTGGAAAGCTGGGGGCCAGCTTCCAGCTAGTCTCCTCAAACTGAGTTACAGCACAAAACAAAAACAACCACCAAATAAAATGAAGTCACCACTTGGATAGTATTTAAAAACAGGGGGCTAAAGATCTCCCTCTTTACTAACTGGTTATCTAAGAATAATAGAAATAACAGTTTGAATAGGGAAATCTGCTTTCTGCTGTCTAAAATTCTTGGTATATTTGGGAGGGGAATAAATTTGTCCATGACAGCAATACTTTATTAAAGCATTTTTTTTTTTGCTTTTTTGGGTCACACCCAGCAATGCTCAGGGGTTTCTCCTGACTCTACACTCAGGAATTACTCCTGGCGGTGCTGGGGGGACCATATAGGATGCCAGTGATCAAACCGGGCCGGCATGGGCCGGCCACGTCCAAGGCAAATGCCCTACCCACTGGACTATGCGTCTGGCCCCTATTAAAGCATTTAAAGGGAGACATGCTTCACTGAAAGCAGTCTCATCTTCTGTCATCTGAAAGAGCGATACTTCAAAAGAGTTTTGGAGCTGATTAGAGCTGCATGGCATAGTGGGTGCACTTAGGTAGCTGACCTGTGACTACCTAAGTGCACCCACCAGGTGGTTAAAAATGTCAGATTCATCTTCTGTATAATTTATCACAATAATTTAAAGATGATTTTCAAGTGGCTAGCTTTAAAAAATAGTTACTAAAAATTCCATTCACTTCTCCCTCAAAAACTTTGACTAGTTAAGTTCTGAGACATCAATCTAACAAGTCAATACCCACTACCATGTTTCCCAGTGCCCAGTATATGGCCACAAAGGCTTTCAACTTTCATAAGAAATCCATGCCTCTGTTTTACTCAGGCTTGTTAGAGGCTCACCTGCATTTAAATGCACATTTGGTGTTGACTGAAAGAGTTTACTTTCTTGCCTTTGGCATGGTAGACTGCACAAAGAGGAAGAAACAGCATTGACAGTCAATCCAAGTGAATCCAGAATGTGTCTCTGAGAAAACTGTTCTTCTTTTCATAGAACTTGTCTATGTTACGGGAATGACCACTCTGACAGTTATTTCACAGCTATCCTTCAAGCCAAGCCTTTCCCTGAGCTATAGATGCTACAGTCACACAATTCAGAATTTTCTTCAAGCCTGTCCAAATGAGTCCCCCCAGTATGCTTGTTTTCTTGGGAGAGGACAGCAAGGCCCAAATTAAGTTCGGTTGTTACCCTGTGGTATGTGGATTTATAGAGATTGGCCGGTAGATAGAAAGGTTGGTATGTTCTAAGATATTTCACATAAAGAGCTGGGTTGATATAAATGGTAGACTTTGAAGTTTGAGTCTGGGCAGTTCTTGGGATGCACGAGATGAGAAGCTACTACAAGAGTATCCCACATGGCAGAACCTGGCAAGCTACTCGTGTCATATTTGATATGCCAAAAACCAATAACATTTATAGACCTCATTCCCATGACCTGAAGGAATGGTTTGAGGCTCTTCATGTTCCTGGAGTGAGCAGATGCCCTGGGGCTACACTAGCATGTGACAGAACATATGGCGATGTTACTGGTGCCCGCCGAGCAAATCGATGAACAACAGGAAGACAAGTGACAAGTAGGCTGTTTGAGCAGCCTTTTGCTCAAAGCCTCTTGCTCTTGGGATTACACACGTGATTTAAATAAATGAATGCTTTTTCACCGTGAAATGATTCCCCTTTGGAAGAGCTCTTACCTTATCTGAAACATAGTAAATTAGGAATAGACATGGCATATGTTTGTTCATTGATCCATTTGTTCATCCAGCAAGCATTATTGGGAGTGTTTGTTACATATCAGACATTGTAGGACAGAGACACTCGCCTAGCTCTACTCTCCATGAAATCATGGTCTAATAGGCAAGTGCACAAATGAATACAAGGGAGGGACAATCTCAGCAGTGGAATGATGCAGTGCAGGGGACTTCCAGAGAGGCCAGAGATGGATGCAAATTGACCAAGTGTTGAAGAAGGGGGGCAGAATGTGCAGAGAACAGGATCAAGAACCAGCTAGATAGTACTGAAGGCAGGGTGTTTGACTTGCACCTGGGTTGGATCCCCAGCACCCCAGATGGTCCCATGAATCCATCAGGAGTGGTCCTTGAGACAGAGCCAGGACTAAGCACTGAGCATTTCTGTGCAAAGGCAGAGGACCTCAGAGGTGGCGAGAAAGCACCATGGGTTAGCGGAATATAGCTCATTTAGTTTGGCTAAACAGAAGGAGGCATGTGGGGGACCGTGTTAAAGTGGAGGCCCGCCAGAGGCCTGAATGCTTCAAGGACTTCCCAGACTGTCACTTGGGTTCTTGATTCTTTCTGGACAGAGCAGGCTGCTGTGTAGACGGTCCAAGTGGAGCAGCACCAAAGCCATGCCAGCATTCTAGAAGGATCCCTTAGTCAGTCCTGGGGAAACAGGTGGCCTGGATCCCCAGGGGAGACTTTGTATGCCCCTTTGCCATGGTGCCCATTTTTTATTCCCTCAGGAGCAAGGCCACAAGCTGAGGAAGACTATGCTGGAACTAGAGAAGCAAGGCCTGGAGGCCATGGAAGAAATCCTGAGCAGCTCCGACCCCCTGGACCCTCCGAGGTGGGGGATCTTTTCTATGACTGTGTTGACACGGAGATTAAGTTCTTTAAGTGAAGTGTGCATTCCTCCATCCCCTTCTTATTTAAAGTTTCCCACCTTACTAAATTACCAATCAGCGACACAGCCCGCTCTTCTGTTGAACTGGAATGAGGAAAGTCTTTTGTTCGGAAGCCAAATGCAACTGTGCACTTGTGTTCCATCTCAACTCTTGAAACGGCCCCCTTTCACCGATGGTAGGTCCCTTCCTTCGGGTTGTGACATGTCCCCCTTGCCTGTGTTTCAGCCGTGTGACTCATCGTGGATTTTCAGCTGCTATTCTTGGGTTTCAGTGACAATGGACACATTAGCCTTCTCACAGGCTGACTTGCTTTGAAAGATGGCCTCCACCGTGCTGATTGGCTAGAAAAGAAAAAGTCTTTGGAAATCCTACTCCTTTTCTCAATCTTGGCCCCTTTTCAAGCTAACAAAAGGCATTTCTTTGCTGAGCCCAGGGCGCTTGTGTGTGTGCAGGGGCTCAGGGGTTGGGGTGGGCCGCCCTGGGTCTTTTTCTCTCTGGGTGCACATCTGCAGAGCACTGGATCTTCTGGGAACAAAACCTATGGGGCCGGGAGACTAAAGGGGGCTCCGCCAGGCCTGGCTCCACCTCGATTCCCATGATTCCAGGGGAACGCCTCTCCTGCGCTGTATCCTTACAGACGCTGAATGTGCATGCAGCTTCCATGAACGGGAGTCAGGCGTTCGGGTTAGCTGGAACCAGCCCACGGAGAGATTCAGGGGCAGCTGCATAGAGGATGCTTTGCTGAATCACCCCCTGGGTTCCCAGAAAGCAGAACTTGTTGCCCCTGCCTGGATGAGTCCTTGTGTAGAAACCATGCCAGGCCTGCTTCCTCCCATCTTGTTGAGGATTGATGAAATGGCTCTGTGGCAGAGTTCTACCCCACAAGTCTGCATATCTCTCAGCTCACAAGGGGAAGAGGTGGGGGTAAAGGGGTGGGAAGGGCGGTGGAGAACTCCTGATACTTTGGATTCTGCTTAAAGTAACTGGAATTAACAGCCACTGCGTGATCTCAGCAGAAACTTGAACCAAGCTGGTTTGTTTCCAAGGACATGCCCATGTGAAGGATTTGATTTAACGATCAGAACATAGGAAAAACCTAAGAAGAGCAGATGGGCTCAGCACTGGGGAGACAGAGAGCAAGAAGGTGACAGATGGATGGAGATATTTCACACCAGGGCATCAGCTCAACCCCACTGGCCCAGCCTGTAATAGCCCACAAAGCTGTGTGCAAGCAGCTGACTATCCCGGTCCTTCTTGTTCCTCACCTCCTGCCTCCCTGTAGCTGAATTCTAGGCAATAGTTGAAGTGGGTTGTTGGTGATGGAGGTGGGTGGTGGAGAGAGCTTGCCTCAAGTTATTGAAATGCTCATCCATTCTTAAAAAGGAAAGGAGGCAGAGATAGTAATAGAAGCATATGATCATCTGGCAGCTCGTGAGAGTTCATCAGTTTCCCTGCTTGGGCCTGAGCACACTTCATCTCTATGAACATTTGCAAACAGGGGCAGAAAGATTGTACAAAATGAGGGTGCTTGCCTTGCATGTAGCTCGCCTGGGTTCAGTCCTTGGCAGCCCACGTTGTCCCCCCAAGCCCTCCAGGGAGCGATTCCTGAGCACAGTCAGGTATCACCCAAAGAATAAATGCCAACCGAACAAGAAAAGCAATTTGTCAACAGGATCATATGTCAGTAGTCTTGGAAGTGACTTAGACTGAAGATGCCCTCTTCCATTGTATGTCATAGGCCACCAGAGCTGGAAGGGACCCAGCCCCTTACCCAGATATAGACTCTGGATGCAGGCTCGGTGTTTCAGGTCATCAGAACAAGCCATTTCTCCTAACAACTCACTTTAAGAGTACACGTATAATGGTACCATGAGTTTTTTGCCAGCAATTTCATAATTTTTTTTATGCAAAATCACTAGCTACACATGGTGGGAAGGCCAGGGAAAGACCATATGAGCAAAATAACAGCAGCCAAGTGTGATGACTTGAAGTTGCCATGGATTTTACTCAATAAACTAGGTGGGGGGGGTGTCTGTTCTTAGGCAGAGTAGCTCTTCTAGAAGTTTCTATAGCAGTTGGAATGGCGTGGGGAAAGGTGAGGGTCTGGTATAGCACTATCTTCTCCGCCCAACACCACCAGCCAAGTGGCTATTTTAAACAAGATGGTGCTGAGGGCCACACAGCAGTCCCACCACGGGGTCCCTATCATGAAAGCATTTCAACAGACCAAGTATGTCTAATGTAGCCAGGGTGACGGGCTCAGCCAAGTCTAGTGAGAATAATGACATGAGGGACAGCTTCCTTTATTATGGGCCAAACAGGTCACATAATACCCAGGTAGCATTGTGCCTTTACCTAATTATTGTGCAGTGGGAAATGCAGTGGCTGATTCTGTTGGGGGAACCATGTATTAGCCCTGCATCTCAGAGAACGAGGCCCCATCTAGTGGATGTTTTTCTGGGCCAGTGATGCCCATCACAATTGTTATGCCCCACTCTTACCACTCAGAGGGCACAGCAGGTCTCTGTGGCACAGTCTGGCTGACATTAAGGGGCAGGAATGCTTTTTCCCCTGTGAGCAACTCCACCCGGAGAGTAACAGTGAGCAATTCTCATGCAGTGGGTTGCTCAGGTAAATGATAATGAGAGCAAAGAATGCACTTACGTGGCCGCCTCACATCTCATGATATTTCATATATTAACTTAAAATGTGCTATTAGAGTTTGAGTAAGGGGAAGGAGGATATTTGTTTTAAAATGCCCCTAACAGACATTGCTTTTGAATAAAAAACATTCTCTTTATTTGTGGAAAAATAATGTGTTTCCGAGCCACAATATATAAATAGTTTCTTAAAATATCATGTATGCATCTTTAGACATACATACATGGGGGGGGGAACATGCTCAGTGCGGGAGAAGGACGTGACCTAAAACAGAGCACCACCAGCCACCACCCTGGCCCCTCATAACAGAACAAGAGCTAGTTAGTCTTGCTCATATAAAGATCACCCCATTATAAAAGGGAGTTCCGGCTGCAGGGGATGCGAAGGAGCAGAGCGGAAGTAGATCACTTTCCTTTTCAAAGGTGGTCCTGAGCATTGGGTAGATATAGTAAGGGAAGGACGGGGGTTCTCTAACAAGCAGCAACAGTGGCAGTGTCATTCTTAGAAGGTGCTTCCTGTCAAGCTAACACAACAGGCGGATGCCTCGTAGTTAGATTTTAGCCGTCAAGTTCTTTCACTGTTACGTGAATCCTTAAGAGGATGAACGTAAGGATGGAGCCGGTAAACTGAGGTCCACCTGCCGGATAGCAGGGAAGGGGATGCCTGTGTCTGCTGTGAAGCCGCCCAGGGCGTGCTTGAGGGGGAGCCTCTGCCGTTTATGAGGGAGCTGCTCTGCTGGCTCCTGGCTGCAGAAAGGAAGGAAGCAGGTGGAGGGGGGCAGGCCCCCCCACCCCCCACACTCCGAGCTGCCAGTCCTGAAGGAGGAGGCAGAAGAAGAAGCAGGTGACATGGCCGGCCACGTGGAGCCCTTCCTGACGCCCCGGCTCTTCATTCCACACGATGCCCGATTTCAGCTTCCCTCAAAATGCACTTCACTGACTGACTTCCCACAGCGCAAAAAATTGTCACCTGCAGATCACCTGTGGGAATCAGCATGTACAAGTCTGTAATCATGTGGGGGATGGGTGAGAGCCAAGTATTGCTGTGGGCAGGGGATAATGAAAATAGAAATCTCGTTTCCTGCAGTGGGAACTGACTACGTAGTCGTGACCGTCTTTCGTACAATATCTATGAACCAGGAATTGTCCTATCCAGTGCTTGCCCTTGAAATTGTCTCTAATTACATTGAGGATACAATAAAACAATACTGATAATTAATGCTCGCTTCCCTTCTTCTGGCTGCTTTTCATATATAAAGGATAAAGGTGGACATCAGGAGTAACAGAAAATCACTGGCTGGAGTCTTAGAAAACCAAATTAACTTAGCACTTCCTACACTGTGCACCATCCTGTGGATAAAGTCATTCTCAAAATAAGTAATGAGGGCCAGAGCAATAGTGCTGTGGGTGGGGCACTTGTCTTGCATGCAGCTGACCCGGTTCGATTCTCAGAATCCCATATGGTCCCCTGAGCACCTCTGGGAGTGATTCCTGAGTGTAGAACAAGGAATAACTCCTGCGCACCCTAGGTGTGGCCCCCCAAAATTAAAAAATTAAATAAAAATATAAAATGGATGAAGGGGGATGGTATTGTGTTAGGGTACTGGCCTTGTATGTGGTGAACCCAGGAGTGATTCCTGAGCGCACAGCCAGGAATAAGCCCTGAGCCCCACTGGATGTGAATCAAATCCAGAAAAATTAAATAAAAAGTATGCAACAAGAATATGCAACAGGGGTAGGAGAGATGGTTCAGGGCTTCTGGACTTTGCATGTGGTGACCCGGCACTGCACATGAAAAAGAAAAAGACAGAAAGACGGACAGACAGACAGACAGACAGAAAGAAAGAAAGAGAGAGAGAGAGAAAGAAAGAAAGAAAGAAAGAAAGAAAGAAAGAAAGAAAGAAAGAAAGAAAAGAGAGAGAGAAAGAAAAGAAAGAAAGAAAGAAAGAAAGAAAGAAAGAAAGAAAGAAAGAAAGAAAGAAAGAAAGAAAAGAAGTAAAGAAGGAAAAGAAGTAAAGAAGGAAGGAAGAAAGAAGAAAGAAAGAAAGAAAGAAAGAAAGAAAGAAAGAAAGGAAGGAAGGAAGGAAAGGAGGGAGGGAGGGAGGAAGGAAGAAAGAAAGAGAGAGAGAAAAGAAAGAAAGAAAGAAAGGAAGGAAGGAAGAAAGGAAGGAAGGAAGGAAGGAAAGAAGGAAGGGAGGAAGGAAGAAAGGGAGGGAGGGAGGGAGGAAGGAAGGAAGGAAGGGAGGGAGGAAGGAAGGGAGGAGGAAGGAAGGGAGGGAGGGAAGGAAGGGAAGGAAGGAAGGAGGAGGGAGGAAGGAAGGAAGGAAGGGGTCCCCATAGTAGTGCTCTTCACAGTAACCTAAGGTGGCACAAGCCTTCTGGTCCTTCAGCAGGCGACCAATCAACAATAGGTTCATGCACCTGAATATTACTGAGTCTTTAAAGGCAAGAATCCTGGCAGAGCCTGGCCCCTCCTGTCCTCCCTCCCACTGACCTGAGCCCAGCCTCTACTCCACCACCTGCACTTGGCTTCACCTTGCTCAGGCCTTCCCGGCTGCAGCCAGTTTGGCTGCTCCTAATACCTTACCCGTCCCTCTTTCCCTGCCTGCTTCAGTGTTTGGTAAGCCGGAACTTCTTCCCACCCCCAGCCCACCTGCTGTCCAAAGGTGCCCAACATTCAGGTGGCTGCCCCTCCCAGTCCTCAACACTCTATGTCTTTTTGAAGTCCATTCTCCACTTGGTTAGTGATCTTGGACCAGTGCTCCTCCCTGTCACTTGCACTCACCCTTCTGGTCAGTCATTAGCTTGTTTGATGTCTTTAAAACCCAGTCAGGGGCCAGAGCAATAGCCCAGCGGTAGGGCATTTGCTCGCATGTGGCCAGCCTGTGCCGGCCTGGATTCGGTCCCCGGCATCCCATATGGTCCCATGAGCACTGCCAGGAGTAATTCCTGAGTGCAGAGCCAGGGAAACCCCTGAGCATCGCCGGGTGTGACCCAAAAAGCAAATAGATAGATAGATAGATAGATAGATAGATAGATAGATAGATAGATAGATAGATAGATAGATAGATAGATAGATAGATAGATAGATAGATAGATAGATAGATAGATAGATAGATAGATAGATAGATAGATAGATAGATAGAATAGATAAAGAAAAGAAAAGAAAAGAAAATGTTTTAAAACCTAGTCGGGCCCTTCACCAGATGCTCAGTGGACAGTCCTGTCTTTGCAATCAGTTCCTAGGTGAATTCCTCCTGGGATACCTGTGAGCACCTGGCAGTGCTCAGGGGTTACTCCTGGCTCTGCACTCAGGAATTACTCCTGGTGGTGCTCGGGGGACCATATGGGATGCTAGGGATCGAACCCAGGTCAGCCACATGTAAGGTGAATACCCTCCCCACTAGCCCTGGCCCGCCATCCCAATAGAGCCTCGCAAGAATCCAGAGGAACCCCCACACCATGAGGGTAGCCATTTTCAGCATCCGGTCTCCACAGCGTGTCAGAGCTCCACCCAAGAGAAAAGCTGATCTCTTCGTGTTGCATGTGGTCACTTTGTGGCCCCACGGTTCATTACTTATTGAATGAACTGGAGCCTACTACTGGGTATATCCCACCCTCACAGCAGAGCCTGGCAAGCTACCCATGTCATATTTGATATGCCAAATACCAGTAACAATTATAGACCTCATTCCCATGACCTGAGTTTGAGGCTCTTTGTGTTCCTGGAGCAAGCAGATGCTCTTGGGCTACACTAGCATGAGACAGGACATATGGAGATGTTACTGGGTGCCCGCTCGAGCAAATCAATGAACAACGGGAAGACAAGTGATACAAGTGATACCTGTGAACTCTGGTGACTGTTCTCTGCTTGTGATCTCAGGCCTCCTGAGCTAGGGGAGAAGGAGTGAGCATCGCGGCCAGGACCAAGGGGAAGCCTCAGGACACCTCTGGGCTTGTGCTGGCATGTCATAAGCCAGCTAGATAGGCTGCTCTGTGTCTCAGTGTCACCTGAAAATGTCACTGCTGTACACCCAGGCCATTATTCATGTCCACGTTTACTGACTGGAAGCCCAGGCCCAAACTGGGTAAGCCATTTACTTCTCAAAGTTTCTGTTAAGGTAAACCAAGGATTCAGAGGTGTGGTGGCCTCTGACCTCTGAGTGGTGGCCTCTGACCTCTAGAGGGAGAGGCTGATCCCAGTTCAATCCCCAGCCCTGCCTGGAGCGATGCACAGCACAGACTTCATAGACTTGAGCACAACTGGATGTGGCCCAGGCCCCACCCCTCTCCAGAGTATGGATGGATATGGATATGGGCTTTTACTCCTGTTCCTAAGGCAAGGCTCCGGGACCATCCCATGTCATGTTCCCAAAGGATACCCAGAAGTATCATCACAGAGAGGACGATGATGCTGTCTGGGGCAGGAGATGCCGGGAGGTGTGGCTAAATACACTTTATGTTGAAAATCATTGCATCTTGCAAGAGACGGCAGGTGAGGTGCTCACCTCGCACATGGCCAACTGGGTTTGAGTCCAAGCATCCCAAACGATCTCCTGAGCCCACCAGGAGTGATCCTCAGTGCAGAGGCAGAAGCCCTGAGCACTGCTGGGTGTGGCCCCCCATTTTTTAAAAAGTTTTTAGAGCATTTATAAGCAAAATGTTTTCTGCCTAGTTCAAATAAGCAAAGCTGAATAGAGTCTATTTTAAAGGTATATTTGAGAAGTTTTGTCTTCCCCTTGAATACCTCTTCCCCATCATCAACAAATGTGTATTTGGTTTTTCCATATATTCATTTAGTTAAATAGGAAAACCAAGAAAACACATACAAATGTCAGTGCAGAAAGGAAAGGTCTAGATTCAAAGTTTGGTACAGCCTGTGGTGGCTGGGCCCTGTGTAAACCTCCTGTTTTTCCTTGACGCCCTTCTCCTGCTTGCTAATAGCTGATGGAGAGGGATATGAGACGGGTGTTAAGAAAGAACCAGGAGCATTTCCACATATTAAAGTTTATTGGGTACAAAGAAACGAATCTACAGAGAGAACATCAATAAATATAAAACACAGGTGAAACACAAGGGCTGTCACAGATTCATGTCAAGCGAGAATATTCAGGGAGGAGGGGAGAGGGAGGCAGGGGGCTAAACCTGTCCGAGGAACCCAGCGCACGGCACCAGTTATAGGGCATTGAAGAGTGTGGGCATAGGTCAAAGGGCACGGAAGGGGATGGAGTCAGTGACTGGTCTCAAGGAGAGATGAAGCCTGATTCCTGAGATTTCTCCCTAATCACCATTTTTGGTTTCTGCTCATTTTCTTCCCTATGTCCTTGAATCATTTTAATTTTTCCTCTATCCCAGGGTGTAAGGCCGCTCATCAGGGTGGGCTCGGAAGGGTCATGTCAGTCTAGGGCGGTGTCCGCCTGATCAAACACGCGATTTTGTATACTGGGAGGGGAGGGAAGGGGATTCTGCTATAGTAAAGAAATTCTAACTGTGAGGAAACCTTAAAGAACAGTACGGGACAAAAGAAATCAATCAACTATGCTCAGAGCAGAGGGCCTGCACGGCCTGCTTGCCGATGACTTAGTGGTGGCTGCGTGGCAGGTCTGAAGGCCCTGGAAGGGAACTTGGCCTTCTTCAGGTGTGTCTGTCTGGAACAAGGAAGCACCTCCTTGATCTTCCCTCCAGACAGCTAAGAAGCACAGTCTGGTGCTCGCCAAACCCCGCGTGACTGTTGGCCTGTTTGGGGATGGCTTAGGGTGGGTGTGACGGCAATAAAGTGTGAAAGGAGAGCCAGGGGCTACACAGGGACCCATTTTCCACTGCCCGCCCTACTCCCCCTCCTCTGTCTTTACGCTGCAGAGGTCTGGAGCAGTGCACAAGGAGTCAGAGTTTCCTTCTATGTTCTCTCCTTCCTCTCCAAGGATGGAGAGCAGGTGGGGGAAAGCGACCCACAGGAACACACTCCTATTCCCTGACCTGCTCTAGGGGAGTACAGCGTGTGTGTGGCTGACATATCCAGTCCTGCCTGTTCCTCTTCATGGGCTGCTGCATTTGTACCCACCCACCCTAGAGAGAGGCTGTCAGTTTGGGTTCTTGAGTGAAAAGTGGGGTTTTGCCTGTGGGTGCTGGTAGATTTTCAAAGCCTGGAGGGGCCCTTTGGGTATTAGAGGAAGATACTTAACAAGACATTTTATTGTCGCTTTTTATTTTGGGGGGCCACACCTTGCTGTGTTCAAGGCTTCCTCCCGTCTCTACGCTCAGGAATCACTCCTGGTGGGCTTAAGAGACCGTAAGTGGTGCCAGGGATTAAACCCGGTCTACCACGTGCAAGGTAAGTGTTGTACCCACTGTACTACCGCTCAGGCTCACTTCACAACATATTTTAATCTATACTTTTTCTTCTCCCATTTCCCACAGGAAGTTTGAACTCGGGAGAGAAAAACAATGACCTCTGAGCCAGACTTGGTTAATTTACTATTAAAGTAAACGAGGTGCTTATGTTTCTAACTTGCAGGGAAAATACTGAACTCTTATCATCAAGTTGTCCTTGGGCTGATCCCAGAGGAGCTTGGGAAGGTCGGGGGTGCAGCAGGAAAGTCTCAGAGCTTGGGCACTGGGCCACTGTAAACAGTAAGAGCTTGGCTACTTGTTGGATTGGACTGTTCAGTTATAAAAGGGGACGTGTGGCCAGCAACGAGGGTAGCAGGGAGCAAGCTTAGGCTTACCTTGATTTGCATCTTATTTACATTAGGCAACAACAAAACTATCATCCCTGTACTAAGAACTGGCAGCAACAGCATGGCCTCTATTCACTGGAGGCCACATGGCGTGGTCGGGTGTGGGGATACACGACATGCACTGAGCATGTCACCGATAAGGCATTGTTTGGTTTGGTTTTGTTGGGGTGATGAGAATATGAGATCATGCCAAGAGGAAGCCGGGGTGGCTGTGACTTTGGGGCTACCTGCCAATGAAGGGCGCTTCTACCAATGGGTCTGAGTGTAGGAAGGGCAGCCCCCACGCAGGGGAGAGCTCACGGAATGGACACTAAGGGGCGGGGACTGGGCTGCAGCTGGACTGATTGACGATGAGGGACAAGATGCACTTAAAAAAAACTTGGAGAAGTGGGACTCCTAAAAAATGATTTAAATAAAAGCAGACTACAATACTGCTTAAAGCCTGTGCACACCACCTATGTACAATAAATAAATGCTCCATCTGGAGTTCGGAGGGCAACTGAATCACAACTGGATGGTGAGCGGGAGGGACACATTGTCCTGGGGGGGGGTGGTCCGCCTTGAGGGGGCCCCGGGTGGCTCACAGGAGCTTGGCTTCGTCGGTTTTCTCACCGGAGAGTCTTCAGAGCTAACTGTGGAAACACAGTATCAGAGAGGGGGTTAGATGGTTCTGCATCCCCTGCCCACACCTCCCGCTCCAAGGGGCAGAGACCCAAGAGTGCCACCTGGGTGCCAGGAACTGAGGCTGTCCTTGTGGTTTTGGTTTTGGTGTTTGGGCCACCCCTGGCCGTGCTCAGGGCTCACTCCTGGCAGGGCTTTGGGGGTCATCTGCAGTTGGTCACTTGCAAGAAAAGAGAATGACCCACTGAACTGTCTCTCAGGGCCCCATGGAATTGAGTTTTACCCTAGTGGGTGGGGTGTGGGGACTGGTTGGAGGTTTGTGGAGATACAATACCATCTTAGAAACATTTCTAACTATCAAGTTGGGTGTGGGGTGGAAGATATGGAGGGCAGTTAGGACAGAGAAGGGACCACTATGATAATGGTAGTTGGAAATGATCACTCTGGACAGGAACTGAGTGCTGAAAGGCGGTAAAGGGATATACATGGTAACCTTTCAGCACCTGTGCGGCAAACCATAATGCCCAGAGGAGAGAGTGGGGACATTGGTGCATTGGTGTTGGGAGGGGATGGGTGCTGGAACGTTGTATGACCGACACCCAATCATGAATCATTTTGTAACAGAGTGTGTCTCACGGCGATTTAATAAAAAGAAAAAGAATAAAAAGAAATGTTTCTAGACTCAATCGCCTGCAGACAGACTGCAGTTAAAGCCCAGGAAAAGTGATTCTTGGTGCTGCTAAGACAAGAAAGTGGCAAAGGAGACAGACACAGGGAATCTGCGTCCCCTGGCTGATACCCTGCGTCCCTGAGCCTACAGCAGCTCGGGAAGTTCTGTGTGCTTTGCTGGGAACCCAATGGCTCCTTTGGTGGGGATCAGGTGGGGTGGGGACTGTTTATTGTCTCACTGAAGTGAAAATGAACTCAGATGGTTTCAGGAAGACACAAAGACCTTCCGACTGAGGAGACGCCCAAGAACTTCACGGCTTATCTCTGCCTTCTATGGGTCCTGGGGAAGGATGCGTCAGACTTGGGGAATAACGGCATGCCAGGTGCTGGCTGACGCCTGTGGCTGCTTCCACAGCAGAGGGTTACTGTCCCCGAGGTCTAGCCTGCTGGAAGAGCGATGTGGTACTGTGAAGGAGCACTGGACAGTCAGGGACTTGGGCTATGGCTGTAAGTTCCTTAACTCCTTAGAGCATGTTTTCTTTTCTGAAACGTGGCATTAAAAGTATCTCTTCAGTTTACAGCACACGGCTGCTCTGAGGATTCATATGCAAGTTATTTGGAAAATGTAGAGTCAAATAGCAGAAGGACCATGATTTTGGGTATGACAATTTTTCTGATGACAAAAGTCATGCATTCCACCATATGTCCAAAAGGAATGAGAGAGAGAGGGAGAGAGAGAGACAGAGAGAGAGAGAGAGAGAGAGAGAGAGAGAGAGAGAGAGAGAGAGAGAAAAGTGCCTACCATAGATGCAGGCTGGAGTGGGGAGTGCAAGAAGACTGGGGATATTGGTGGTAGAATATGTGCACTGGTAAAGAAAGGGCTGTGTACCTCATAACGAAACAAAACAAAAAGACTAATGCACTCATGGTTTAAAAAAATCTGGGGCTACAGAGATAGCTCAATAGGCTGACCAATGCTTTTCCCAGGTTCCATCCTTGGCAGTGTATGGTTCCCCCGACAAGGCAGGGTGTGGCCTCCAGAAAGAAACAAACACAAAACCCAGACATTGCTGGAATGCATCAGGAAGAGGGTACTCTTCTGTCTTCTCTCCTCTTCCGCATGAAGAGTTTTCCCTGAACTGCTCTTGTTCACTGTTTTGAACTTGTGTTGGCTGAGAATGGCTACTGCATTTCCGCCTCTGCTGCGGTTGGCAGTGGGGGCTGGGGAGATATATCAGCCTCCAAGGATCTCATCCCAGCTTCTAGGAACCCGCCCCTTTCCCCCCTCACTCCCAGAGTTAACATAAGCACACTAAGCCGGAGCCTGTTCCTGTCCAGAGAGCTCTGAAATGTAAGTGGGCTCCAGAACAAAGGGCCCAGAAAGGTGCAGTGCAGGGAGAGGTGCCAGCTCTGCCAGGGCGAGGTGTTCTACTCTGCTTTCTGTGAATGAGGCCTTTCCCCAAGATTCTCACAAGATCTGGTTCTCCTCATTACCCTGCCAGTCCCTTCCCACCACCACATCCGGAACTGGGACTGAATCACACATTAAATGACAAGATGGATAGGAGGAGGGAAAAAAAAAAAGACAAACAAGCCAAAAGGTGCTATAAAAATGAAGTGTTTTCTGGTGGAGTGAGATCTGAATGCTATTTACTTTGTGCTTCCCTTTTTGTATGGGGGTCACACCTGCTAGTACTCTGACTATTCCAGGCTCTGTGCTCAGGGTTTACTCCTGGTTCTCTGCGCATAGACCACTGTGCTTAGGGGATCGCTCCTGATGCTGTGCTCAGGGATCACTCCTGACTCTGTCCTCAAGGATCATTCCTGATTTTGTGCTCAGGGCTCATTCCTGACTCTTTGCTCAGATATCACTCCTGGTTCTGTGGTCAGGTATCACTCCTGGTCCCTGAAGTGAAATGCTCAGGAATCACTTACGGTACTGATTAGGAGACCTTAAGGGGTGTTGGTGATGGAACGATTATTGACTACACGCACAGCAAGTTCCTTCCCTGCTCTACTATCTCTCTGGTCCCTGAACGATGTTTAATACCCCTAGCATCGCTCTCTCAGGTTTCTCAGGACCCCTGAAGTGGAAAGACAGAGAGTGAGAGTAACTGCTGGAGCTGGTTTTGTAAGTGGGGGGGGTGATTCCGAAGAAGTAGCCCCCTTTCCTGCTCACCGCCTCCCACCCCCATTTTCTGCCCCACTTCAGCCTTCAAATTTCAAAATGGTGCATGTTTCATTGGGGCTGAAGCAAAGATCTGCCGAAATGATATTTCCTGATGGAAGAAAATGTTGATAAAGGAGAAGGTCAACCCTCAACATTTCTGTGCTCCCTCCCTGAGAATTTCTGGGGTCACAGAGGTTGGAAGGAGGAGGGATGAGAGAGGAGTTACCTGAGAGTTTCTGCCTTTGATGTCATCTGAGCCAGGCCCTGTGGCTTCAGCCTGGAGCCAGGGGCCAGGTGTGTGGCCTGAAAGAAACAGTCAATGTCACTATTGTTCACTATTCAGGGATGTGAGGCGCTTCACCAGGGTCTCGGCACACGGTGGCCTCTGGCAGCAGCAAGCACGTGGCAGCCTGAGCCCATCAACCCGGCAGTAGGCTCCTGGTGTCGCCCATGTTTCCACCCACTGCGCCTGTGTCACAGGTTCTGAAGGCAGAGCCACCACATCCAACATGACGGACGGAGAACAGTCATGAACGCCTGAATCTACCTGTCTCCTGGCACCACGCCCTCTGCAGGGTTGCTTCAAAGGAGGAATGAAAGAGCTGGGACTGGCGGCCTACAGACACCACCACTAAAACATAGACTGCTGGTTACAAGTTACACACAGATATTTCTCCGAGACAAGAAGCCAAAAGGAAAATAATAATGAGGGCAACGACAAAACAAGCACCATCACACCTCGAACTGCCTCCTATGCTAGTCTCCCCGCTCTCATCCCAATTGGTTTTCCAGGGTTGGTAACTGGTACAGGCTTTGTTTATTCACCCAATTTAATTTCTTGGCATTTTTTGCATCTCTGTCTCTCTCTGTCACTGTCTCTCTGTCTGTCTGTCTCTCTCTCTCTCTCTCTCTCTCTCTCTCTCTGTTTCTCTCCCAATTCAGACATATGATCGAGTCAAGCGTTTAGACTTTATGTGTCTGTATGAAGTCAGATATAAGATTTTGTGGGTCCAGCTGCTTTCAGTCCACTCTCCAGGCTTTGGCCACGTTTCCCAGGGAGAATGAATGGGGTCCCCGGGGTCTCTTCCTTTGCTGCCTTTGGGGAAGTCCTTTCGTCTTGCCTGTCACTGACTGTGTCCCCACACTTCTTGAGCCATTCTAGTGACTGTGTTCCTAAGAAAACAATGCAAAAAGCAGTCACCAGAGATGCCTTATCAGTGTGGAAAACAAAATTACCTGTGCTCAACAGAAGCATTGGGGGAATGCGTGTTCACTCAACAGCGGCGTTCGGGGAATGCGGAGCTCACTACCTACTGGCGCTCCAGGCAGCCTTCTGTATCATTTGGGGTCATGTTTGAAGTTCAGGAGAAAAAGCAGTCTAGAAATTACCTAAAATGGAATGACTTCAACTATTTTTAAAATTCATTAAAAATGTAAACATATTGAATTGTTTCCGTAGCAGGGTTACTATTTTTTATTTTTAAATCTCAGAAATACTTTTCATGGTTTCTACTATGGATATGTGAATCACCTTAAGAATCTTTCAAGGGAAGGTATGGTTTGTAGAATGACCTTTTGTCATTGCAACTTATAAAACATTAAGTGGGCCCTGCAGTGGTCTAGAAAGCAGTTGGAGAATCAATCCTGAATTTGGTTTAAGGCAAAGATATTTTTAGGTAAATGCCAAAGGGGTCCTAGAAGTTTTAGTCCATTTAAAAGACACTGATACAAGGGTCTCATCTAATTCCAGGTGGCAGATACTGTTCTCTCATCAACTTTACACTCTTCCCACTAGGCCGCAGGTCCTTTACCTTTCATCTGCTTTTCCTTTTCCTTTATTTCTCCTTCCTTCCTTCCTTCCTTCCTTCCTTCCTTCCTTCCTTCCTTCCTTCCTTCCTTCCTTCCTTCCTTCCTTCCTTCCTTCCTTCCTTCCTTCCTTCCTTCCTTCCTTCCTTCCTTCCTTCCTTCCTTCCTTCCTTCCTTCCTTCCTTTCTTGAAATTTGAATGCAGTTTATACACCATGTGGCTTTGTGTGTCTAGTTGCTTTCCCTTGGTGTATTTAGGTCCATCCCTGCTGTGGACTGTAGCAGCACTTGCTCATTTTCCCTGTCTTAAGAATGTGTCATTGTGCACACAGGCCACTCTGGTTCAGCTGCTGGGCACCTGCATGGCTGCCCCCTTCTGGCTCTCCTGAGCAGCGCTGCTGGGAGATGGGTGTATGAGTCTCTGCTTCAATACCTGCTCTCTGTTCTTCATGGGTGTATACCCAGGAGTGGAAGCGATGGGTAATAGAGCAATTCTACATGGAACGAACTGAGGTGCTTAATACATTTTGGAGGAGAGACCACCCAAGTGGTGCTCAGGAGGCCTGGTGACTGCTGATCAGCTACACTAGACAGTGCTGCCTGGGCTCTGTGGTGCCAATGCTCACCCAGGCCACACTGGCAGTGCTGGGACCCTCCAAGAATGCACCCCATGGTCTAAGTGTGTAAGTGTGTGTGTGTTTGTGTGTGTGTGTGTGTGCGTGTGTGATCATATATTGCTGGGACTCAAGTGGGGGTTGGCTGTATGATCTCTCTGCCCTCAATACATTTCTTCTTTATTTTTCTTTGTATTATTTTTTAATGCTATGTCTGGGAGGGAGCCGATATCATGGGCATGTGCTCCCCACAGAGCCATGTGCTGGGACTTTTGGCCCTGAAGGCTGGGTCACTTAGCTGCCTCCTCTGACACAGGTGAGCCGAATCCACACATGCACCCAGGAGGAGGCAGGCTCCACTGCACACCAGTCATCTGACAGCTCTCTAAGCACTGCCCTCTAGGGGCCAACTCTGACATTCCCACTCGGTGCAGCCTCACCTAGAGAGCTTTCATGCTCCTGCACGGTGCCTCGGCATAGACCTGAGAGCTGAGCCCCTTTCAATGATCTGCAGAGCTCCATGCCAGGAGTTTGCAGTCACTTCCTGAGAAGGTGTGCTTGGGCCCCGATTTTCATCCTTATCTTAAGGTGTAAGACGAGGCCCGAAGGAAGGAAGAGATGGTGATAAATTTGGGCACCTAAATCGAATACCAAACAAGTATCATGGTGTTGTGGAAAAATCCTCTAAATGGGGGCCAGGAGATACCGCAGCAGATAAGGCACTTGCCTTGCACACAGCTGACCCAGGTTCAATTCCTGGCATCCTGTATGGTCCCCTGAACTCCTCCAGGAGTGATCCCTGAGCAGAGAGCCAGGAGGAAGCTCTGAGAGCTGCTGTGTGTGGTCCCAAAAACAAAACAAAACCCTCAAGTGGGAGGGAAGTGGGGACACTGGCAGACAGAAGTGGACCCTGGCGAAGGAATTCATGCTGGAACATTGTAAGCTTGAAAGCCAGTCACGAAAAGCTTTGTAATCCATGGTGACTGCATAATTCATTTATTTTAATCCTCTAAATAAACTCTTGGGCACTGGGGCAAATAAATGTTCTGAAGCTTCCAGAAGCACACAGAGCGCTGCATCACGGCCACACCACTAGCGTCAGGACGCCTTGTTCCAGACGGCCGGTGGCTCATCAATGCATCCCAGGCCTCTAGTTCTGGAGGCTCAGGGAAAACCGGGATCTCCGTCAATGTGGTACTTACTTCTGGGCATCTTGCTGGGGTAAATCTTCTGGCATGGTTTATATTCATCCGGAGGAGGAAAGTCTTCCACCGAATGGAAGGTGAATTTAGATTCAAAGTCATCTGCACACATGAGAAATGGCAACGTTACTCTGGTCGGGGGAGGAGGCGGATGCGGGTGCAGGCTCCACTGGAGCACCAGCTGCCTCTGCCAGTCTCCTGCCTTTTACTGGTTGCTCAGTGTAGCGGGTACGATGAGGGGGTTCTTCCACCTGAACCACTTCCATGCACCTCTGCTTCACCGTGAGGCTGGGACAAGGAGAATCAGGAAGAGTGAAGCAAACACTCTCTCCTTACATGTTTCAACTTCCTTCGCCAACATCCCAAGGATGCTTCTGAGGGCAGGAAGTGTCAGGAGGCAGTCAGGGAACACTCAGAGGTGGGGCACTCGACAGTGACCAGGGACCAGCCAAGTCCCTTGGTGCGAAGCCGTCCTGAGCTCCCAGTGGGCTGGGTGTGGGGGCTGGGTGTGTGCACAGCACGGAAGTCAGCAGGTTGGATTGGAGGAAGGGGCACAGCCTATGTTGATTTGGGGACCTGGACTGAAGCCCTGATTTGTGATGAGGCTTTGGGTCTGACAGCACCTTAGCACACCAAGGGATCCAAAGAGCTTGAGGCCACCCCAGGTGACTTCCTCCCTGTCTCTAAAGTTTGTGCCTAATTGTCCCTGTGCTCGGGCGAGCCTTCCATCCATCCATCCATCCATCCTATACTTGGTCTAAATCCCTCTAGTGTGATGTACTGGGGTATGGATTCTCCACAGACACAGACAAACACAGACAGTTGAAATGTTCCTCACCTTCCCTTTTCATAATCACAATCAGAAAGTCACAGAATGTTCTAGGCCCCATGCCACCCTTTTTCCCCCCCAAAGCCCCGAGAAAAACCCTGTTTGCATCTATGTCCTTCTAAATACCAGTGTGTACTTGTCTGTGCTGGTGCACGGTCCCCCTTTCCCTGCCAGTTATTGGGAAGCAGACACCCCAAAAGGACAGTGCCATGGCTGGTGCCCTGTGCTGCCGGGGGCAGCCACGTCCTCACAGTGCAGACGTGCGCCCGCTTACCCATGGCGGACAGGTTCCCATTCCGCAGCTGACCTCCTGGCTGCTGGCTCGGGGGTCCAGGCCTGCTGGCTCTTGCTGGAAAGCTCCGTGGTGGGTGACCTGGCCGGGGCGCCGGGGGTGGGTTTAGCTTCCCGCCACTTGTCCCTTACAGAGAAGACAACACCGTTCAGATCCTGTTCAGAAGCGGGGACTGCAGATGCCATGAGCGTCCCTCGGCTAGAGCATGGCACAGGGAGAGCAGGGCAGCCTCCACAGCACACCTGCCCGGGACTCAGCCCCGCTCTCGGGCTGAGACGATCACACACTGCGCCTCAGTCTTCTCATCTGTGAAATGGGAATCAGCACCGCATCCACTCGGGGCTGCCTAGAGTTAAATGAGGGAAGTCAAGCGGCAAGACGGGTGCTGGCACAGAATGTTCTGCTGTGGGCTGGGAAGGCTCCCCTTCTTCTCCATCACCCCACTCCTTAGCTCTGCCACTGTCGTTCTTCCCCTTCTGGCCCTGCTGGTCTCCCCTATCTTGGCACTGGATTTCACTGAGTCACTTGTTCTCACAAGAGGCTGAAGAGGCCCAGGGGCTGCTGAGGAAGCACTGGCCCTCCATGGACAAGAGAGAAAAAGGGGGCGGGGCTGGGGAGATAGTATAGCCCTCAAGGTGTTTGCCTTGCAGCGGTCAACCTGGGGTTGATCCCTGGCATCCCATATGGTGCTCTGAAGCTGCCAGGAAGGAGCCCTGAGCTCAGAGCCAGGAGTAAGGCCTGAGCACCACTGAAAGGGCCCAAACACCCCAAGCAAACAAAAAATAATGAAAGAGAATAAAAGGAAAGAACTTCAGTCCCAGCTCCAGGCTAGAGGCACATTTTCTCAGCTAGTAGTCCTAACAATCCTGTGGGGAGGCATTAGTACGATTCCATTTATGCGGAGAGGGAGAGAATATTGGGCCAGAGGATCAGCATAGCAGGAAAGACCCTTGCCTTGCATGCTGCCAACCCAGGCTCGATCCTCAGCTCAATTCCTGAGCACAGAGCCAGGAGTAACCCCTGATAATTGACATGTGGTCCCAAAATAAAAATCAACTAATTAAAAAAACAAAAAAGTTTTGTCAAAAAAGAAGTTCGAGAGCTAGCTCAGGTGAGAAGTGTGTGCCCTGCACGCAGCAGGAACCGGCGTCATGTGGGCCCCTGAACGGTGCTGGGTGTGGCTCCAGTGGTCCCTAGTGGTCCCAACACTGCACAGCCTATGTGCGGAAGCGGCTAGGCCAAGTGTCTCTGGGGGGTGGTTCTCAGCTCCCGAGCCCTGCTTGAACTCGTCAGGGATGAGGCTCTGACGTCAAAGAGAACATTAAAAACAGTTGCCATGAGGTTACGTGGTTGTGAGTGGAGAAGCCAGGAAGAGCTCGGGGTTCTCTTAATCCAAGGCGCACCTCTTTCACCAGCCCCTGGGCATTTACAAAGTGGGGGTATCGAAATGGGCACCCGTGCCAATGCCCACCTTTATGTGAGCCGCCTATTGAAAAGAGAATACGGAAAACCTTGCGGTTGTTATGAAGGGGTTGAAAACACTCTGGCCCTTCGCCCTAGGTATATTCTTTAAAAAAAAAAAACCTCACAGTAACACAAAAATGGAGTCAGTTTAAATATCTAGGTGCTGGAGAGCTAGTACAAGGGCAAGGGGCTTGTCTTACGGCAACTGACCTGGGTTCAATCCTCAAGCCCGGCCAGGAGTGATCCCTGAGCACAGAGCCAGGTATATGCCCTCTGCAGAGATGGATGCAACCCCAAACCAATAGAAGAACCTAGCCCTCCCTTTCAAAACTCCACTACAAAGTATATATTAACTATATTAATATAATACAGTAAGTTTTAAGAATTAGGCAAAATTGATTTTAACATATTATTAACATATGTTAAAAACAATATGGAAAATGGTTTCTGAAATAGTGAGAATCGTGTCAATGCGTATCTTCAAAAAATAAAAGCGACAGGAAACATTCAAGCATGACGGCTTGTATTTTGGGACTCATTACCTAATCAGTAAGGGACGCTCATTTAGTCCTGTATGCTGGACAAGGAGCTTGTGCTATTTTTAATTCCAGGAAATGCATTTCAGAAACTTTCTGCATCAAAAGGCTTCCTGGGGCCAGGAGCATGTCTCAAGAGGCAGAACAGAAGCCCAGCCCTGAACAGGATCTGGCTCTAGGATTGATGTCCTGACCCCAGCACCGTTGTGTGTGTGTGTGTGTGTGTGTGTGTGTGTAGGGGCACGACAGTTAAACAACTGCACTGTATGTTCCTGTGTGTTTGTGTTCTGGTGGGGCGGGCGGCCCATATACAGACTGGCGGTGGGTTTCCTCCGGGTGTTTGCAGGCATGGCTGACGGTGCGGGTGTGGATGCTGATATATTTCGGACATGAAGATGAATGAGGCCTCGCCCCTACCAGAAACCGAAGTCATGAGGCTGGCCACTCAACCAAATATCCCCGCTGCTGGCCATGGGAAAGAGTAATTAATAACGGGTTCAAAATACGGTTTTCTTGAGTCAGCTCAAAATGTGCTTCTGATAAGTAGGACGCTCACTCGACCCTCCGAGGCTGAGGGTAGATGGGAAACAGACTAGAACACTCCAAACAGCGTTGGAAACAAAGTGCAAAGTACATCCCGCTCCCCCCCCCCGCCCCCATGCCCGGAAGGTGAAGCCAAAGGTGAGAAACCAAGAGCGGTCCTGAGAGCGAGTCCCGACCCCTACCAGGAGGGGGCGCTACTACAAACCCCATTTGGTAGAGGAGAGGGACGCGCAGCGGCTGCGGGGGGCACTGGCCTGAGGGCTGCACGAGCTCAGACCGTTTTCCAGACCCCTTTGGCCTTGTTTCCTTGTTCTAGAATGAATCTCTCCAACAAAGAGGTCCTGCTGCAGGTTTCCAGGAGAGGCATCAACTTGACGCCTGTTCGGAAGCCAAAACCCGGAGATGTGCCATCCCGCCGCGTGCCCTGGGGACTCCTGACTGGCTCTGGTGGCACGGTCCCCGCGTGCCCGCCCTGGGCCGCAGCAGCAGCAGCGGCAGGGGAGCTTACCTGGGCCGCGGCCTGGGCGCTTCTTCTGCACGAAAGTCTGAGTCCCTGGGGTCCAGGCGGCGCACTGGGCTTGGCGGGCTGGGCCGGGTAGCAGGGGGACTTGGGGGGCAGTGGGGGTGGGGTTTCATTGCTGCCAGCGCCCGGCAAAGGGGGAGCAGGGCCCGAGGCCCTCGGGGTACAGGAAGCATAGGCGGGGAGAGGGGGCGGCGGGGGGCGGCTCGCGGGTCTCCTGGGCCGGGCTGGAGGCCTCTGCCGAGAGCCCCGGGTACCCGCAGGGCGGCAAAGGGCAGCGGTGGGGGCGCGGGCGGCAATTGCAGCGGGGCCAGCTGTGCCTTCAGGGCCTTGTCGCCAGGGAGCGGCGGCGGGGGCGGCGCGGCGGAGACTGGGGGTGTCGCGGCCTGGGGGTTCCCTTTGGTGAGGGGCCCCGACGGTGACTGGAGCGGAGCTTTTATAGGGGACGGGGCGGGCAGCGGGGGCGGCGGGGGCGCGGTGGGGGGGGTGGGGCGCGGGCACGCTGGGGCGCGTGGGGACGGGCCTGGCCGCGCCCTCGGAGCCCAGCCTGGGGGAGGCGGTGGGGTTAGACGGTGCGCACGGAGCTTTGCTGGGCAGCCGCGGAGATGGCGCTCGGGAGCCAGGGGCCGGCCCTGTCTTGCCACCTGAAAGTGAGAGGCTTTGAGTTAGTGACGGAGGACGGGACGCCGCAGGAGGGCGAGGCCATACCGCAGTCTGGCGTTCCACGAGGGAGCTTCTTGAGAGCCACGAGCTGCACCTCCCCGCCAGTGTCGCACAGCCCCAGCCTCTACAGCACAAGCCCGCCCTTAGCTCTTTTATGGTCGCGCCTAGAGGGCGCTCCAAGCTCACCTCCAGTCCTCTCCCGCCACCCTCACACTCAGGCACTCTGGTGCCAGGGCTCAAGGCCCTACGGTCCATCCTGCTGTGGACCCTCAGCTAGGCCAGTACTGGTAAGGGTTTGGTTTCTGCGGGGCAAAGCCAAAGCCTGGTAGAACCAGTAACGCAGAAAGTGGGGCTTGGGGCAGGAATCCCGTGGCTGGTTTCCTGCCCCAAGTCAGTGATCCTGAACCTTGCACGGGAAGATCACAGGAACGGTGATCACAGGTGATCACAGGGATCCCATTTCCAGAGGGCCGAGAGCTCCTTGTCTCGTAGCTGTCACCCGGTGACCTTTCACCACCCCGCCCCTACTTTAAACCCTGGCTCTTCTGACTGGCCAACAGCACTGTGGGCAGGGAGTGCACGTGCTTGGTGGCTTCAGGTGGGAGCTGAGTGACGTATCGTATCTGTTCATCCTTTCTCGGTACCCGGCTTCTCACCCTTTCCTGCCCTTTCTCTCCTGCAGGCCGGTCCTGCAGTCATTCCTGCATTGTGTCCTCAGAGCATCACTCTGTGCAGGAGCCGGGTTGAAATATTTCTGCTTCTCCTACTCAGAATCTCCCGAATATACCTTCCTGATTCCAGGGAATTTTATGCACACATAATTATATGCATATATTTTAGATATATGGTTTTGGGATCATATTCAGCTGCACTCAAGGCTTACTCCAGCCTCTGTGCTCAAGGCTCTCTGGCAGCAGTAAAGAGGAACCTATGCAGTGTCAGGGATTGAACGCCAGGTCAGCTGCAAGCAAGTGCCTTACCCACTGTCCTATCTCTCGGTCCCAACCAGGGAATCACTTGATCACTTGACATCCCATTATTCGTCAACTTTGCTCGAGCGGGCGCCAGTAGTGCTTCCATTTGTCCCTGACAGAGACCCCTCTCAGAGAGCCCGGCAAGCTACTGAGAGTATACCGCCCACACGGCAGAGCCTGGCAAGCTGTCCGATGCATATTCGATATGCCAAAACCAGTAAAAACAATGTTTAACCAGGGAATACAGCTTTATAATCCCACAGGAAGACATGTGGAAACCACTTGAAAAATGGCTGCTTCTCCTGACCACAATTTCCTGGGTGCTGCAGGCTAGGAAACACAGTTTTCACCTGAGATGATGAGGCCCAGCCTCTGCGCGCAGTTCTGAGCTGCTCTGAGTCTCCAGCGGTTTCCCCACCCCAGTGCTGGCCAGGGCAAGCAGAGAGTGTTGGTGATGGTGACCGATGGCAGCCAGGGCAGGGCCCTGTCTCCCAGCTAGCAGCTGGACTTTCTAAGACTTGGCTACCGAAATGCCTGTTCCTGATGTAGGCCGGGCACGTCCTCTCCTTTATTTTGGACTTTGATCAAGATGGTTCTGGAAGACAAAGTCTTTGTGCTGATGCACTGCCGCCCTGCTCCCTCTTCCCTCTGCCAACCTGCCTGCTGAGAAGGGCAGCCATTGTTGTGCTAGTTGGTGCAGAGCACAAGGCCTGGCTCCCTCTTTCCAGGGATGGGTCTTCCACCTGCACTTCCAATGTGAGGTGAGCCTAAGAAGGTCTCACGTAGGCTTGGGCACTCAAGAGGATACAGAGATGAATGTGAGGACCCCAAATAAGCCCCTGTGATGACAGTATACACAGAGCAAAGCCACAGGGGGACAGGAACCAGCGGGACAACAGGCCCAAGGCCAGCTCCTCGTCAGAGCCAAGAGGACGAAGGAAGGAAGGGAGGAGGTTTCCTTCACTAACACAAATGCAGGCCCTAGAAACCCAAACAGCAACACGAAAAGAGCCCTCAAGGGAACGCAATGTTTTAAAGGGGACATGCCCGATCAGTCCTGGTGATCAACCGTGGTACAGGGAGGAGAAGGAAAGGAAGAGTGGAGGCAGGGGGAGAAGAGACAGATGAGAAGCAACAGGGGCCAGGTCAGGGGATTCAGGTACAAAGACAGTGTTAAGGAATGACAGAGTGGGGCCGGAGGGGTAGTACAGCCGGGAGGGCACTTGCCTTCTTGCATGCGGTCCACTCTGGTTTGATCCCGGCTTCCCATATGGTCCCCTGAGCACCACCGTAGTAATTCCTGACTGTAGAGCCTGGAATAATCCCTAAGCATCGTGACCCAAAATCAAAAAAACTAAACAAGAAAATGACAGCGCCAAATATCCAAACCACAGAGTCAACAACACTGAAATCCAGAGACCCAAACTTTCACAACTGAACTTAGAAAGGCACCAGCCAAGAGGGCTGGAGGGGAACTCGGGAACACTGGTGGAGAGAAATTAACACTGGTGGTGATTAACACAGTGCTGCAATACAGTGCGCCTAAACAACTCAACAATGAATAACTTTGTAAATCACAGTGCTTTAAATAAAAAAAATTTTTTTTAAAGAGACCATGGAGTGGGTGCTGAAAGGGCCCATGTAAATGCATCAGGCAGCCTTGGCTGACAGGACAGGAATCACCTTTTAGGGCCCAGGAGCAACTGAGCCACAATCCTTTCTTCTACCCTTAACCTGCATATCTCTTGTCCTTTCACTTTTAGGGGTGGGAGCCCGCTGCTGCTGGGAGCTTACTCCTGGCTCTGTGCCCAGGAATTACTACTGGGAGGGCTCATGAAATCTATTACGTGCTGGAAATCAGACCAGGTGAGTCTGCATACAAGTGGTAACTCTCCAGCCCCCTGATCTGTGTATGTATTTTTTTATTGAATCACAGTGAGATACACGGTTACAAAGTTGTATTCCAATACCCATTCCTTCTCTGTGTATTTCTTAAAGAGACCCCATTGCCTGTGCATGGCGGGACACATTCTGGTAACACTTACTCAGCCTGTCTTATTTCAGTCATCATCCCCTCAGAGCATCAAGCTAAGGCTAAGATTGTCTTCTGTGGATCTTTTGGCTTCTGCCTTTACAATTTTTTTTTCTTTTTTGGGTCACACCGGAGATGCTCAGGGGTTACTCCTGACTCTGCACTCAGGAATTACTCCTGGCGGTGCTCGGGGGACCATATGGGATGCTGGGGATCGAAACCGGTCGGCTGCATGCAAGGCAAATGCCCTACCCGCTGGACTATCGCTCCGCCCCTAAATTTTTTTCAAAGTTATAACTGTAATAAAACTTTAATTTTATGACTGAACCAGCATAAAGAAAATTATATCCGCTGATACGAAAATTTAATTTTATGTCTGATTTTAAAAGAAGTTTAAACATTTTTGTGAGCCCTTAAAAGCTTGTGAGCACAAAACCCAGGGCCTCTTGCAATGGAGATACAGAGACTCCAACAACACATTCCGTTCAGCAGGTCATACCCAGCACTGTGGCATGATGGGCCTAAACATTTTTTATTGGTTTTTTGTGGGGGGCAGTACATCTGGTGATGCTCAGGGGTTACTCCTAGTTCTGCACTCAGGATTTATTTCTGGTGGTACTCAGGGCATCATACGGAATGCCGGGGATCCAACCAGAGATGGCCACATGCAAGGCCAGTGCCTTACACACTGTACTCTTTCCAGATCCTGTGGGCTTTTAAATTGTTTTAACTGATTTTTTATTGAAGTTCTGCCTGTGATTTACAATCCTATTACCGGCAGGTTTACATGCACATAATACCAGCATGCACGTGCCTCCCTCCCTCCCCTGAGGATCCCAACACCCTTCCCTTTAACCCTCCCCCAACTCAATCGTGTGGATCAGTTCTCCAGTTGTGTTACTTCTGGCCCTTTGATGGGAACATTTTTGGGGGTGGGGCTACACCTGGTGATGCTCAGAGGTTACTCCTGGCTGTGCACTCAGGGATCACTTCTGGCTGTGCTTGGGACACCATATGTGGTGCCCGGGTCTGAATCCAGGTCAGCTGCATGCAAAGCAAGTGCCTTAACTCCTGTACCATCTTCTCTTCAGCCCCTGATGAGCATATTTTAAGGCAATGAAAAAAAGCTTTGATTCTGGTTTGAGTTTTGGACATAAATAGATCAGCAAGGTATCAGGTGAAAGGTAGCTTAAGACAAGTAAATCAAAGTAGAGGAACCATTGCATGAGGCATGGACTGGTATTTTAAGGGGGTTGTCAGAAGGGAGAAAAAAAGGCATGTAGACATCTGGGGAAAGGTGTTTCTGGCCAAGGGAACTGTCTGTGCAAGGGCACTGTGGCAGCAACCAGCCCAACATGTGTTAGAACAGCAAGGAGAGCAGTGTATGAGGAGGTGTGGCTGGCCAATAGGGCATCAGTCAGCCAGAGTGGCTGAGAGTCAGCAAAGGCCCACGTCCCTTTCTATGAGTGATGGTAGATTCCCTGAGGCAGGAAAGCAGCTATACTCCCATGCCATGGCACCTCGTCCATGCGTCTTTCTCCTTAAGTTTCCATCCTGTCATAGGTATCTTTAGGCCCTTCACTATGAACTTTAATCTCCCTTGGAGGAACCAATTCTTGTCTGTATATAGTAGCTCAGACCTGACACTTGCTTGTGTCTGACTGCAGAGAAGTGGGATGCTGCCTGCCAACTTCCTTTCCTAACCCCTGCGGAGCTCTGTCTGGTTATTTCCCTTATCTTAATTTTCGTGAAAAGAAATAGGGTAAGTTTTCAATTCCAAAGGATGTTTCTTTGATACCCCTTAGAGGTTCTGATGCGAAAAAGGGTGCTGAAGAATGAGTGCTTGGAGGAAGAGTTGAGTACCATCCCTTTCCTGCCAAACTTTCAGCATGACAGAGACATCAAAATGGCTTCAACAAAGGCTTTAGCTTGGATCTCAAAGCCTCCTAGAACTGGTATCTTTGCTGGACTTTATCAGCAGGTGATGGGAACAAAAGCATCTCAACATCAGTAAAAGAGACCCCAAGAAGGGAAACCAAGTCACAGGACACAAGATTCTATACCAACTGTGTTTGGGGCTGTTACTCATTGAATTAGTAACACTCACAGTTCATTCTTGATGACTCAAGGCACTTGACTCACACTTGATGACTCAAGGCACAATGAAAGGCCTTTGTACTTTCTCAACTTTAACACAATGTTTTAAAAGCACTAGAACACAAGTGACCATAGATGAACGTTTTAACGATGGCCTGGACTACTCCCTCAGCCCTAATTCCAGTCTCTGAAATGGGATTTGTAGCATCTCTCATAAGGAACTGCCACTGCCCCACCCTTGTTTCTGGGCTGACTTGTTTTGGACAAGAGGGTGTGGCAGGTCACTAAGGGAAGCTTAAGAAACTTCATTTGCTTGTGTCTTCCTGGTTGAAACCCTACCACACCATGAAAATAAACCCTGAGGGCTGGAAAGATAGTATAGTGGATAGGGTGCTTGCTTTGCACATGGTCTACCTGGGTTTTCCTGCACGGCAGAGCCTGGCAAGCTACCCGTGTCGTATTTGATATGCCATAAACCAGTAACAATTATAGACCTCATTCTCATGACTTGATGGAATGGTTTGAGGCTCTTTATGTTCCTGGAGCAAGCGGGTGCCCTTGGGCTTTACTTGCATGAGACAAGTCATATGGAGATGTTACTGGTGCCCGCTCGAGCAAATCGATGATGAACGGCAAGACAGTGACAGTGATAGACCTACCTGGGTTAGATCTTAGACACAACAATGGTCCCCTGAGCACTACCAGGAGTAATCCCTGGACATAGAGTCAGGAGTAAGCCCTGAGCACTACCAGGTATGGTTCAAAAATGAAAAAGGGAGGGAAGGAAGGAAGGAAGGAAGGAAGGAAGGAGAGGAAGGAAGGAAAGAAAGAAAGAAAGAAAGAAAGAAAGAAAGAAAGAAAGAAGAAAGAAAGAAAGAAAGAAAGAAAGAAAGAAAGAAGGAAGGAAGGAGGGAAAAGGAAGGAAAGTGAAGGAAGGTGATACCTCCTGAACAGTCTCTAGTTACAGCAAGAGCATATTGACTGATGAAGTCAGTTGTCCCACCTTAGACTCCAGAGGTGTGGGAAGAAATTAACAATGATACCTCTCTACCTGTGGCTACCAAAGAGAACCCAACGAAGACCAACAGTCTACATTGCCAACCACAGACGGTAAGCTAGGCAAATCACTATTAAAAACCTCTGCATCTTAAGGGTGTTTTGTTACATAGCAATACCTAACTGATACAAATAACATCACTAAGATCCTTCATTGTAATCTGCAACTTAGCTCTATGCTTTGGAATCTGGGTTAGGACACACTATTGTAAACACTACATGCTACATCAAATTATTCTTTAATGATCATCAAGGAAAGATAGAAACAGGATGACCACCAGAAAGCTTCCTTGGAAATATGCTATGGAAATGTTCAGGGCTTCTGGTTCCCAACTACATCTACTATATGTTCACTAAGAACATTTACCGGGAGGTGAACTGCCCAGCAGTTTTCAATGACAAGCAGTGAGGATGACTGCAAGCCCAGTTTAAGTTCTTCCTTACCTGCTGCATCTCGCTGGCCTGCTGGTCGTAGGACAGGAAAGCCCCCAGCAAACAGATCTCCCAGGGCTGGTGGAGTGCTCCCTCCTCGGGGAGTAGTGGCGCCTCCTCCTTCTTTGCTATTTCCTTTCGAACCTTTAGAGAGAAGCAGCAAGTTGACATGGGCTTGTGAGCAAAGCTGAGCTACAGGCTCTCTCCACCGCCATGCTTGACAGAGCCCATGGCAGCTGTTCAATTTCCTGGCTCTGAGGTCACACTTCTACTTGGTGTCTTGGTGCTTCCTGTTTCGATTCTCTGCAGATCATGTACCTACAGGAGGAGCTGTGACCCTCTCTGGGCCACCTCTCTGACCATTGTCAAGAGTGCCCAAATACTGCTGAGTGATCCCTTCCCAAAGAGAGCACCAAGACACAGTAGGTGGATCCCTTCCCAAAGAGAGCATCCAGACACAGTAGGTGGAGAGTCGGCCCCTTTTTCAAGCAGACTGCTGCTGTGGGTGTCGAATGCAGTCAGTAATTTGAACTGCTTTTCCAGAAGAGCAAGCAGGAAGAGACAGCCCACAGTGATTTGCGCTTTGACAGTTTTCATCTCTGTCCCTTGGCTCTTACTCCTGACTCTCACGCTCCTCTGCTTCCCTGTACTTTTATCCCCCTGGGAAGTAGAAGCAGTAGACAGAGCCCCTGTGAAGAACTGTCACTCGGTCTGGTCTTTCAGAAATATGGGTACTGATTCTATACAATAAGAAAATGTTTAGCGTATAAGGATTCACAGCAGAGAACTTCACATGTTGGAGCTACAGCTGTGCAGACAGGGTGTAGTGTCCGCTGGTGGATAAACGTGTCCAGAATAATCAAAGAATTAACAGTACATATTTCCTCCTCACTAGAAGGATTACCACGTGAATGTTTGGAAAAAATATGACTTTAGCTGTTAGGTGGGTTTATATGGATCTAAACCAGAAACTGGAAAACTATTGTGTTTTGTGCAATGGCATTTATGGACAACTAGATACAATTATGTTTGGGACTATCTTTGAGAATTGCCATCATGCATTATTGCAAAAGGTACGTATACCTTACACTGAAAACAGTTTTGCATGCATTATTTTAGCCTTCAACAAGCTCAACCAAACACAAAGCCAGATATTTTTTAATCTCTCCTATTTTACAGATGAGCTAACTGAACCTCACAAAACTCCTTCACTTGCCTGGGAGCAGTATCAGAACTGAGTACAGCTTTCCTGACCCAAACACGGAACTGCTTTTACTCTGAAAATTGCCATGAGAATTATATGAAAATTCTGAGTAAGTCTTTTCCCTTGTGAAAAGCAAAAACTTCACTTAAAAAAAAGTTTTTAGTTTTTCTTTCTTTGAGCTGGCAAACTGCTGAAAAAGGTAAAGACTCTCACAATGGATAAATACCACATGTTAAGTCCATCAATGAAGTCCAGTTAATACTTGAGCCACATGGAGGTTGGGGTACCATCTACCTCAATCACACACAGTTGGAAAATCCAGATATAAAATTTTACCTCCCCAAAAAAAGAAATCCTGCTGTTGACTGGCAACTTTGATGATTATATAAATAACTGGCAATATTTTGTGCATATATGAATGATATACAACATTCTTACAATAAAAGGGGGCCAGAGCGATAGCCCAGCGGGTAGAGCATTTGCCTTGCACGTGGCCGACCCAAGCCGGTCCAGGTTCGATCTCTGGCATCCCATATGGTCCCCTAAGCACCGCCGGAGTAATTCCTGAGTGCTGAGCCAGAAGAAACCCCTGAGCAGTGCCGGGTGTGACCCAAAAAGCAAAAATTAATTAATTAATTAATTAGTAAACTAGAGAATCTACCTCAATCACACACGGTTGAAAAATCCAGATATAAATTTTTACCTCCCCCCAAAAAAACCCTTAAATTTTAATATCCTGCTGTTGACCAGCAGCCTGATGATTATATAAACAATTAGTAATATTTTGTGCATATGTGAATGATATACAATATTCTTACAATAAAATAACCAAGCAAAAAGATGTTGTTATTGCAACAAAATCATAAAGGAGAGAAGTGCATTCACACAATGTTACCATTGTGTGAATGAAAATTTATGTCATCTGTTTACAAGATGAATTATCTGTCAGCCCCTACATCAATACTGTTTCATGATACAAAACACGACAGATGTTGCACTTGTTACTGATGCCAGGCATTGAAAAGGAAAGATAATGTAGAAAAGAAATCCATATTAATTTATAGGCATAGTAATTCATGCTTTGATGATCCCTAAGATATTTTTCTATTTATTTAAAAAATCTTATTTCTCAGTGGATTGGTGCAGTTCAAAGAAGAGTGGTTCAAGACTCACTTACACAGCCCAACAAGAAAGAAAAAGGTACTGATCCATGCTAACACACAGTTTTAGAAGCACTATGCTAAGTGCAAGGACTCAGTGCAAATGACTTAGTGCAAATGACTACAACTCTGCATGATTCCATTAATATAAAATATCCCAAATAAGCAAATCCACAGGCATAGAATGAAGACTTAGTGATTCCCAGGGATTGAGGACAGTCAGCATTTGTTCATGGGTATGAGGTTTCTCTGAGGGTCAATGAGATATTTCTGAAACTAGAGAAAGGGGCTTGAGTTCAGCCACACTTGGATGCATAAGTTTTGCTGAATTAGACCCATAATATGACAAAATTCACAGTCTATATATTTAGTCAGAGTAAAAGTTATCTCCCCACGAAGTGATTTCAAGCACTTGAAACATAATGGAAGATATGCTATAAGTCACCTGCAGACCGGGAGGAAGCTCTGATTGGCTTGCCCACATGTGTATGATCAGGACCGAGTTGGCTGGATGTGAGTCTTTGATAGCAGATGTGTGCCCTGCTCTGAGCAAGCCGTTGGCTCACAGCAAACTCACCCGGTTGCTTACTTACTCTCAATTTGAGGGGCACTGCGGTCATTGATCTGAGTGACTTTTCGCAGGCGAGTTCCTTGCTGGATGTCGGCCAACAGCGCACTCCGACCTTTAAGATCAGTCTTCCTCAAGATGGGAGTGTCCTTGCTTATCTGTAAGAGAATAAAAGAGATGTGATGATAAGGGCAGGTACACGTGCAGGTCAGCCAATGTAGTGACTGCTACTGGGTAAGGTTCCCCCACTCCAGCTGCCCTGCACCAATGCCAAAGCCCATTTCTTTTTTCTGTCTCTTATTTTTATTTATTTTAATTTTTTTCTTATACCACCACGAGATATACAATTACAAAGATGTTCATGTTTTGGTTTCAGTCATACAGTGCTCCAGCACCCATCCCTTCACCAGTGCCCATTTCCCACCACCAGTGTACCTAATTCCCTCCCCTTCTCCCCCAACCTGCCTCTATGGCAGGCACTTTGCCTCTTCTCTCTCTCTCTCTCTCTCTCTCTCTCTCTCTCTCCATCCTTCTCTTACACAATGTGGCGTGCAATACATACACTTAGAGGTTATCATGTATATACCTTTGCCTACATTCACTTCTCAGTTCTATCATTTCCAATAATTATTAGCACACTGTTCCCTTCTCTGTCTTACCTAATGTCTGACTCACACACGCTAGTAGTAGATTCCACCGGTTGACCATTTCAACATTGCAGACACTATCATATCAATCTTGCTGGAGGCTCCCTCCTGCTCACCCCTCTTTCCCTAGGGACCTCTTTCTTGATCTTGAGTTCCCAAAGTCCCTAAATCACAGTCCTTGTCCTCTCCTAGGTAAGCTCCATCCACATTCTAGATTCTGCCTGTGTGTTGTGGGCCCTGCTTCTAGGATCTCAGCGATCACCTGGTCTTGTGCCCCTCCTCCGCCCCCTCCTGTTTACTGTTATTACTGTCTTCCCGTTCATCATCGATTAGCTCGAGGGGGCACCAGTAACATCTCCATATGACCTGTCTCATGCAAGTAGAGCCCAAGGGAACCTGCTTGCTCCAGGAACATAAAGAGCCTCAAACTATTCCATCAGGTTATGGGAATGAGGTCTATAATTGTTACTGGTATCTGGCATATCAAATACGACACAGGTAGCTTGCCAGGCTCTGCCGTGTGGGTAGTATACTACCGCTCCCTCCTATTCTGGGTCAAATCCTCTGCTGACTCCAGCTCACTGGCTGAGGCTGGTTCTGTTGTACTATCTCATATGGGTTATTCAGAGTGGTACTGAGTTAGACTCAGGTCTAATACTCATGGCCTTTGTGAGGCTGAGTAGTCCACAGGTCTCACTGATGAAGTCAGGCAGACAGATAGGGAAGGGTCCCATGACAATGAACTTTCTGGAAATAAAACTACTAGCCCTAAGGTTATCGAGACCCACTTTGTGGATACAGGAACCAAAATTTTAATAAGACCTTCACAACAGACCCTGAGAAGACTGTATAAACCCTCTCTGCCCAGCCCACAGGGGACTCCAGAACATTCCAGGTCAGGCCAAGAAGACAAAACCCTATAAAAGCCACCTTGAACAAAGAAAGGACACACATATGCTGCCCGAGCCCATGTGCTGCTTGTGTCCATGTGACCATGTAAATGTAGGCCTGAGCACGTGTTGCTCACATCTCCCCTCCTGAGATGTGTATTTTCATACTTAATGCTGGGATGCGTGTACTGGGACTCCTTCCATCCTTGGAGGAGGCCATGTTCTCACTTGAGTGTGTTCTCCCTCCTTCCCAAAGAGCCTCCAAATAAAATCTGTTTTTACTTTACTGCTTGTCTCCTCCTAAAATTCTTCTCCAGAAGCAAAGACAAGAACCTGCAAAGCCTGGTAAGGCTTAGCCTTCCCAGCAGTCTCAGGGTGACAGAGGCAGAGTGGGAGAAAGTGACCGTCTCTCTTCTCTCTGCCTCACATAAGACACCGATGGGGGCTCAACGACGTCAACATCACCGAAGCAGATTCAGCCTCCAGGAATCATCCCTTAAACAACATCCCTAAGAGAAAACAACTATTTTCTCTTAATGCATTTATATTTATCTATTCCAATGCCCACATTTCCACCTGAGTTCATGAACTTGAGGCTCACATCAATTTTCTATGTTAGGAAAAAAAAGGACTTATTTGGGTGGTTCACTAATATGGCTTCAGAAAGCAGGACAAACCCTGACCTATCAAGATAGGTTGGATAACTACTCACTGACCAAGCGTGTCGGTGAGTGAATGAACAGGTACCCAGGGAGTGTAACACACTGGCTTTGCTGCTAGGATACAGGCCTGTCCGGGGGCAGGACATATGTGCAAGGGCTGAGTTGCTCCTTCAGCAATGCAGGACTAAGCCTTTATGGAGTCCCACAGAGAGGACCATCTGATGAGCTTAGATATGGTCATATTTGTCTGGCTGAGCTAACAGCCTGGGAATCACGAGCCTTAGCTGATCCTGAAGATGCACAAACCTCTGCTATGAACAGGTTCTATTCTAAAAAGGACAAGCCGGGCTTGTTATCTAGAGAGCTGAAGCCCCTTCAGCATTACCACATGGAAGCCAAGGTCTCGGGTGCAGCTCCCAGGCACTGAGCCTGCATTGCCTTGGCAGCCTCGTTCATGCTGAGATGAATCTCTCACACACTTTGAAGGGCACGAGCGTGCAAGCATGGAAAATGGCAATATTCATGTTGCCTGGAAACAGTCTTTTTGAAAAAGGAGGAGCTCATGGATGATGGTCAAAGACACTCCCCACGGATGTCTTATGTGAGACATAAGACACAGAGCTGGGCCAGGAATGTGCTTTGCCTTGCAATATCCCAAAACATGCCAGAAAAAGAAAGCAAAACCTAAGAGAACCATGAGGAAAGTACCAAACTTAATGCCATATATATATATATATATATATATATATATAGATAGATAGATAGATAGATAGATATAGATAGATAGATAGATAAGATAGACACACACATATATCACTATCACTATCTTCCTGTTGATCATCTATTTGCTAGAGCAGGCACCAGTAATATCTCCATATGTCCTGTCTAATGCTAGTAGAACCCAAAGGCATCCGCTTGCTCCAGAAACATAAAGAGCCTCAAACCATTATATTAGGTCAAGGGAATGACCTAATATAAATGTTACTGGTATTTGGCATATAAAATATGACACAAGCAGCTTGCCAGGCTTGCCGTGCGGGTGGCATACTCTTGTAGTCACCTCTAAATAAAGCAATTATTGATGAACCGCATGGCTGCTAGTGGCCATGCGGAGCCGGGCTGTGATACTCTGGTCTGCTGGGTGGAGTTGTGACGAGAAAGAAGTCTGGATATTGAAAACAGCGGCCCCCATGGAGTCGGGGGGTCGTCTGGCTTGTTGTGAGGCTCTGCTGGGGTGGCAGGCCAGGGCTAGAACCCGCCATGCCTCCCGGGGCGCCTCATGAGCGGCTGGGCACAGGGAGAGCAAGTAGCATCTCTGCCCCATGTCTGAGAGTCGCTGGTTCAGCATATCTGGGCCGGATTGAAAAAAAAAACTGCTGCAGGGTGGGTGTCAATGATCCGGGCTGTGATAGTCTGGTCTACTGGGTGGAGTTGTGAGGAGAAAGAAGTCCGGATGTGGAAAAATGGCGACCCCCATGGAGTCGGCAGGGGGTCGTCTGGCTTGTTGTGAGGCTCTGCTGGGGTGGCAGACCAGGGCTAGAACCCGCCATGCCTCCTGGGCGCCTCATGAGCTTTTGTACTATTAAAACAAAAAGGTTTTAATAGTACAAAAAGCTCTTCCACAACAATCCAATATAATGAAAGAACTCTAGCTCTGGTCCGAACTTAGACCATACAAAAGAGCCTAAGTCTCCCACCAAAGAGAGAGGATCTCACTCGGAAGGAGTCCTACCAAAAAAGAAGGAACAAAAGGCCAAAAGCCCAAAACCCAAATCAAAAAAAATCATACACACACACATATATATATATATATATTGAAACAAATATACAGCAAAGGTATCTTCAGACAACAAGTTTTTAAAAAGTCTGAGACTTACATGATAAACCTTAAATGTCTGCAGGGCTAGCCGCAATGTGTAAAAGAAGGGAGAGAGAGATGCAGAGACACAGAGAGAGAGAGACAGAGAGAGAAAGAGAGGAAAAGGGGGGTACCTGCTACTGAGGCAGCCAGGGGTGGGCAGGAGGGTGTGGGTATACTGGTGGTGGTGTTGGGGCACTGGTGGAGGGATAGATGCTGGAATACTGTATTACCAAAGAACCAATTATGAACACCTTTGTAACTATATGTTTCACTGTGGTCACTGTCACTGTCACTGTCTTCCCGTTCATCACCGATTGGCTTGAGTGGGTACCAGTAACATCTCCATATGTCCTGTCTCATGCAAGTAGAGCCCAAGGGCACCTGCTTGCTCCAGGAACATAAAGAGCCTCAAACCATTCCATCAGGTCATGGGAATGAGGTCTATAACAGTTACTGGTATTTGGCATATCAAATACGACATGGGTAGCTTGCCAGGCTCTGCGGGTACTACTTGTAGTCACCTAAAAATCTAAATATTTGAAAAAAAATAAAAAGTCTCTAAGTCATTAAAGTGCATTTGTCATTTTAAACTGCAAACATTTGGATTTTTTAAAAGTGTCGCTCATTTTATTTATGAATAAATAATAATCAGATGAAGCAGCCAGCAGAAATATGGATCTTTTCATGGAACTCTAGGATGCTGACCACAGGCATGCACAGTGGAAAGGAAGTAGTTTTTGGTTTGAGGTTTTATTTTTTGTCCACATTTGGAGACGCTCAGGGGTTACTCCTGACTCTGCACTCACTCCTGGAAGTACTCAGGCAAACACTTTACTTGCTGTACTATCCCTTCAGCCTCAGGGCAAAAGTACTTTGTAATTGTCCTAGTTACAGGATAAAGATCTCAGAGGTTCATCTGGATAGTCAAGGTCCATCTCAGGAACTAGCTTTGGGGGAGGGTAAAACAAGGCATTTCTCTATGCAAAGAAGCAACTGGAAAGGTGGGTGAAGTGGGTGGAGAGGGGAGGGGGAGGAGGCTGTGTCCTCTCAACTAATTTAAAACAATTTTAACTGCTGGCCATCCATCCCCATTCCCTGACTTTGCCCACTCCAGGCTTTGAAGGGAGAGAGTTGTGAATCCAAGGATAGTGTTTGTCCTTGGTTTATGGACTTCACTTTTAGCTCCTACTCAGCATAGGTCTCAATACATTTCTGACGATTCCATGTGACAAATATGTTGCCATATCTTGTCCAAAATGCTCAAAACGAAACGACGAGGCACAGCAAACTTCCAGAAGGCAGTTCAGCTTATGGGACTAGATCGGACGCTGACTTCCTGTGTGGACTTCCACTAGAGGGCTCTTCCACCCTCCAGCGCAGCTCCTCAGGTCTCTCCCAGGAGGCAAAAAGAACAGGTTCCTTCAGGGATAACATGGCCACATGTATATTTAGGTCTAATGTGTTTTGTACAAAAGGACATCTAAGGACATTTGTACATCAGAGACCATGTGATAGCTCTTTCTTCCCCATCTGCCTTCTTTACCAATGACACATGCTGCTGCTAAAACCTACAATCTTAAGACCTCTTGTTTCTGTGGTTACAAGATGTGGAAGCAGGAAAAATTTCAAAATATTCACTGGAACTTATTCCCTTGAAATAATGACAATTTCACTCAGCCATTTCAGGGAGAGAAAACAGATTCCTTAAGGCATATCCACCCCAAACCACCTATACTCAAAACAAGAAAGCAGAACATCACTTCCAAGTTTCCTCTGCTTCTCTCCCCACGTCCCTTCCCTTGGTTGTGGAATGCTGGGGCCACACACCATTTGCAAAGCTCAGAGTGTTCGGGGCATCACACCAGGAACAGTGGAAATGGCACTTCATGGTGGATGAGGTGCCAAGGCACAGAAGTTGCAATACGCAGGTTCAAATCTCATTCCCCAGTCTCCTTACTCTAGGACGTTCTTAACATTGTTAATTGAGTGTGACTAATTTCCAGGTTCTCCAAGAACAAGCTTAGGAGAAACAAGTCCACAGACCTTTCATGGACTTGGTTCTCCTAAGGTAAGGTTCAGATTGGAAAAGGCTAGATTCATAAAAAGATGCAAAGATGCCAAAGAGCAATGTAAATAAGCCCATCGCCGCAGCCGTGCAGAAGCTGAGAAGCAAGTCAACCAGCTAAGAAAGTCAGAAACACAGTAACAGTACTAGGAATCAAGGCTGCCCTGTCTTGCAATATTATAAAAGCTTTTGCATATTTATTTGCCATCCAACAAATGAGTGGATCCAGTTGCAGTGTCCTTTGGGAAAAGGGAGGGGCTGGCAGCCCTGCCTAGATCAGATCTACCAAACACACATGCTCTTGCTCTTTGCTCCCATTTGCCATTTCCTTTATCTGTCTGATAGACATTGGTTTCTGTGAGAAGCACAGACCAATATCTAGAGAGCTAACTTCAGTCTGGCAGGATGTCTATCACTACCCTCCCCCTCCCCCCCTCCCCCGTTGGAAACCTATCATTTCAGGACTCCTTTTAGCCTTTGCACCTCCAAAAGGCAGATCTCTGATGGGATTCAAACCTTTAAATGACAACTCCAGTTTCCTGGCACATAACTTGGGAATGTTATGGGGTTCCTCATAACCCCACCCTCAGCCTCCTCCCACCCCTCCAATCTTGGTGCAGAGAAGTATTAGCAGTCGGGAGCTACCACTACGACAATGTCGGAACCCCAAGAAGGGCTAGAATGGCACTGTCTCCTGTGTGCGGCCGGCGTCTTTATCAGCCAGGCGGAAGATCACCCAGAACCTGGTATCCACAGAGCCACATGCAATTTTTCAGAAAAACAAAGTCTCCCAGATCAGGCCTGACACAATGTTCCCTATGCCCCGAACGTACATCTGCCAGGCAGTTCCAGAATAAGGAGTGTTGGGATCTGTTTCATGCCTCATTTTTAGAAAGCAGCCAGGCAATTAGAATCAACAGAAAATGAATGGTTCCTTTCATCTCCTTTCTAAAGCCTGGTGTCTCAATCTGCTGCATGCACACCCATGGCAGCTGCCCAGAGTGGTTGTCACCTTCCTAGACCTGCAGATGGACTTTCTGCTCTGGGTGCTGGTCTGTGGATTGGAACCGCTGGTGAGAATCCAGAGAGCAGCTTTACATAATGTCATTTCTGTTAGAGAAGTGTCATTCTGTCTAGAGGTAACAGAATCAGGGTCTTTGTTGGGACCACAGATTCTAGGTGTGTCTGGTACTACTTTTTATCCACTGGGGTCGTTTCAGCCACTGACATGACTTAGGTTACTATGTGTTGGCAGCTACCTTCTTTCCTAAGGATGGAGAAGTCAACCCAACACCACAGCCATTATGCTATGCACTCCTAGTAACCCCTGGTGATGTATTCCTGAGTTATTTTTCAGAACACGGGCTCCTATTTTGCACCCCCCATACACTGATGTGATGCAGCCATACTTACACCTGGTCTTCTGCCTCCTGATGAGCCCTCCTCCGTATAGCCACCAGAGGAGCTGTTGCTGTCACTGCCCCCATGTACTCCCTCTATGAACTCCTCGCTCTTCAGATTGCTTCCCACTGTGGGAGGACCTTGCCACCAGTTCAGAATTTGCCATCTGTGAGCACTGCCTCTGGTGCTCACCTCGGGCCCCTGAACTTGAGTTAACACACACTACTTATTTGAACATACATTAGCCCCCTTTTGTCCAACAGCGCCGGATTCATGTCATTACAGGGGACACCTGCAAAGGTTTTCTATCTCCTTTCACTGTATCACTGTATCACAGTCTTCCCGCTCATCTTCGATTTTTTCAAGCGGGCACCAGTAATATCTCCATATGACCTGTCTCTTACAAGTAGAGCCTATGGAACTGCCCATATTATCCAGGACCACAGAACAGCCTGCAAACAATTCCATCAGGTCATGGGAATCAGGTCCCTAATTGTTACGGTATCTGGCATATCAAATACAACACGGGTAGCTTGCCAGGCTCTGCCATGCAGGTAGCATACTCTTTGTCGCCATACTCTTGTAGTCCTACTTTAGTTTTTTTCTATCTCCTTTAACATACAAAAATCAGTCTTGAAGCGTTTGCCAGGGCAGTGGCGTATTTCCACAGCCCTGAGCTGGCCTATGAGGCCCATATTTTCCCCACAGCACAGCACCTGAAACAGTACCACAGTCTGCACAGCTCCTAACAATGTGTTCCTAAAATCGAGCTCAGAGCAGCAGGGGATACTCTGATCCCCATCTGAGTCCCAAGTTCCTCCCAAAAAAGCAAAAAAAAATCAGAAAAACATAAAACAAATAGGGAGCATCTAGGTTGGGAGTGGAAGGAGTAGAAAGAGCCATGGGTAGGGGCTGGAGAGATGACAGTAGGTAGGGCATTTGTCTTGCACATGGTGGACCTTGCACATTCCTGGGCATTCCATATGGCGCCCTGAGACCTGCCAGTAGTGATCCTTAAGCACAGAGCCAGAACTTGGTCATGAGCATTGTTGGGTGTGGCCCCAAAACCAATTTAAAAGAAAAGTAAAGAGACATGTAGAGATGAGATGACAGAGATGTGTGTGTGTGACAGTCAATGGGGCAAGTCCCCAGAGGCTGTGATTCCTATGGAAATGGCAGTAGAGCCAAACATTCAGAAAGACAATGAAGTGAAGGTAAGTAACTCTTCGCTTAAGTATTTATTTTTGCAGCCATTGAACTAAGGGTTCACACATGCAAGGTATGAGTTTTCCTACTGAGCCATACCCCAACCTCAAAAGTCCATTCTTGGCGCCAGAGAGCTAATACAGTAGATAAGGTGCTTGCCTGGCATGCAGGTGACCCAGGTTTGATTGCATATGGTCCCCAGAGCACTGCCTAAGCTCTCTCCTCCCCAGTCTACCTTTAAAGTGTAGGATGGTTCTTTTAGCTATGTCACAGCATCATGGAATTGTAAGCAGTTGACAGAAATTGCTGGAGAGAGGGAAGACTAAAAAAGATGCTAAAGGGAAGTCAGCTGAGCAGACCCCCTCAGCTACTCAAGTCAAGGAGAGAGCCAACCTGGACCAGGCCTTAGGCTGAAGGTTGTGAGACAGTGTGAGAAGAGGAGCCAGGGTTGAGACCCTCCCCCCCCACCCCACATACACACACCTTTGCCTGTTTGTACACAAGTACACACACAGGCACATACATAATGCTCACCTGTCTTTTGTCATTGCAAAGTGCCTTCCCATCTATGCACAGACATTCTGTCTGTAGGTGAAAACGCACACATTCCTCATTATGTATTTTCTGGATGGGAGCTGCCAAGCTGGCGTCTAGGACGCATCCTAATCTATCTTGGAGACTGTCTTACTTGGGGGACTTACTGTCTGGCTCTCCCTCTCCAGACACTCCACCACGTCCAGGAATCCAGCGACACCATCTCCAAGGAATGCTTGGGTCTTGTTTTCTGTATCTTGAGGAATTCAAATGACTGTGGCTCACATTCTTGTGTTTATTTGTTTTCTACTTTCTTCCTCCTCCAGTGCCTTATCTCTCCCAAACCTTCACTTCTTTTTTTCATGCTACATCCAAGCAGCTAATTCTTACAAATCTTTTATGTTTTTGGATTTCCTCAAGGAAGTTTTTTCAGGTCCATGCCCCCATCCAAAGCACACTGTTTGCAAGTTCCTCTATCACTCCTCATACCTTATGAAATATTTTGGGGTTTTTTATGTTAGTTTGGAGTAAGAGATCTTAGTATTCAAGAAAAGAAAGCCATCCTCTTTCTAGTATTGGAGCACATAACTTTTTTTTTAAACCATGTAAGCTGTTTATCTGAATTTTATTGGCAGAAACTCCATCTAAAACTTAGCTCGCAAATCTCTGGCTTCTGTCTGCTCTGCCAAAGCATGCAGGTGTGGGAATAGAAGTGCTTCTTTTCATGCTTACACTATGGTGCTGGTTCTTCAGTTTCCATCCTGTCATCCCTCTGTCCCTAGATGGGAATTTACTTATCTAAAAAATTATTATAGGGCCGAGCGAAACCCAGCGGGTAGGGTGTTGTTCGCGCGCGCCGCCGGCCCGCCGGCCGGGTTCGACCCCGCAACCCCAAGCCCCCCGAGCACCGCCAGGACCGAGGCAGAGCCAGGAGTAACCCCGGAGCACCGCGGGGGGGGCCAAAAAAAAAAAAAAAAAAAAAATTTTTAAAAATTTATTATATATATTTTGGGGGACATTAGCTGGTGGTGCTTGGGATCACTCCTGGCAGTGCTCGAGGGACCATATTTGGTACCAAGGGTTAAACCAGGGTCAAATACATGCAATGCAATTGCCTTAAATCCTATATTTCTCTGATCCCACTATATATAGGAATTTGATTCCAATATTCTCAGGAATTTTAAGACTAAAAATGAAATTATTAGAAGATTTAACTGTTACATTTGCCAGACTTCTTTTGTTAATCTATTTTATCTGTACAGTTTAGGTGACGTGCTTGCAACAACATTAAGAGTCCATGGTTTTGATGAATAGTTATTGCATCCCCAAACCATCAGAGTCCCTACAATGCCTCTCCTATGACTTTTATTCCCAGCCCTTCCCCTTCTTGGTAAATCATTTTTATAATCCAAAGCCAAGATTTTGTCACAATTCAATCCTGTCTACTCCCTTGTTTTCCTGTGTTCCACATATGAGTGACATCATCCCTCTCACTTAATTCACTTAACATGATACCCTCCAGTATCACCCACTTTGTTGAAAACTGCATGAGTTCATCTTTTCTTACAGCTGCATAGCATTCCACTGTGTGTATGTACCACAACTTCGTTATTCATTCACCTTTTATTGGACACAGTTTCATTCTGGCTATTATACTTAACATACTCACAGACATGGGGCAGAGCTGCTACTGGCTCTCCCTGTGCCCAGCCGCTCACAAGGCACCCACCGGGAGGGATGGTGGGTTCTAGCCCTGGCCCGCCACCCCAGCAGAGCCTCGCAACAAGCCAGACTACCCCCACTCCATGAGGGCCTCCATTTTCCACATCTGGACTTCCCTCTCGTCAGAACTCCACCCAGCAGATCACCCTATCACAGCCCAGCTTGCGGGGCGTGGTTCATCAATAAATGCTGGATTTTGAGATGACTACAAGAGTATGCTATCCACATGGCAGAGCCTGGCAAGCTACCAGTGTCATATTTGATATGACAAATACCAGTAACAATTATAGCCCTCATTCCCATGACCTGATGGAATGGTTTGAGGCTCTTTATGTTCCTGGAGCAAGCAGGTGCCCTTGGGCTCTACTTGCATGAGACAGGTCATATGGAGATGTTACTGGTGCCGCTGAGCAAATCAAAGATGAATGGTAAGACAGTGATACAGTGATACAGTGATACTTAGCATAGCAATGAACTTAGGTATACATATATCTTTTCAAATTAGTATCTTTTGTGCTCTGGGGGTAGATGCCAATGAATGGAATATATAGGACATATGGGAATTGTCCCATCTCTTATGTGGGAGATGACAGCCTACTACTGAGGGTATACCACCCGCACGTCAGAGCCTGGCAAGCTACCCGTGTCATATTTGATATGCCAAAAACCAGTAACAAATATAGACCTCATTCCCATGATCTGAAGGAATGGTTTGAGGCGCTTCATGTTCCTGGAGCTAGGAGATGCCCTTGGGCTACACTAGCATGGAGATGTTACTGGTGCCTGCTCCAGCAAATCAATGAACAATGGGAAGACAAGTGATACAAGTGATGGGAGTTGTACTCTCACTTCTCTGGAGAATCTACATACTGTTTTCCATAGCAGCTGAACCAGGTAACAATCCCATCAATAGTGAAAGAGGCTTCCTTTCTCACCCATTCCCACCAACACAGGTGTGGTTTACAGCCTTTTGGAGATATGCCACTCTCACTGGTCTGAGATGATACCACATTGTGTTTGATTTGCATTGTATTTGTTTGATTCCCTGATAAGCGCCTTTTTCATATGCCCATCAGCCATTCAGATGAAAAGACCTTTTAAAAAAAAACCTATGCTGGACCCATGAAAACACAGAACTAGTCCCTGAAATTATTAATAAATGACACACAGTTTCAATAGCATCTCAAAAACTTGATTGAGGTTGAACCTCTTCTACTTCTTTTAGACAAAAAGCATTGTCAGAAAGAAAAATGTGCTTCTCCAGAAGACTCATTTGCAAAGAGGTGGAGATCTGAGTAGGTGACAAGGACAGCAACAGTGATGACAAGAGGAATGGGAAGGCTTTGCCTGTGTGGTCTCTTTAAGAATTTTACCATATAGAGTCCTTTAAAGCAAACTCGAACAAGCCCATGGCACTGGCTCTGAGTATCAGATAATCACTGGCTTACAGATGAAGCTCAGAGGGGAAGTTGTAAGTGATCTGCTAGTGAGTGGAAAGCTGAGCTGGACAAGTCTTGGCTATTTTACCACTACACTCCACAGGCACTCCATCATGACATCCCCAAGGAAAGCAGCACAGATAAAACTCTTGGGAATACCTGGAAGGCCTGTCGCTGGGGGGTAGTATGCAATTCCTGCAGGCTGGGCCACAGCAGATGCTGCTTCACAGGAGGTGTGACAGCTGAAGCAGGAAGGAGGTCAGAGAACGATGATCAGGAGGGAAGGGGAAAGTGAGACAGGGACAGAGAAAGAGGCAGAGTCCTGCTGCTTTTAGAAAATTTTGGGTCCAAAAGTTAAGTGTTAGGTAAGATCCAGGGCCCTAGAGCGCAGCCAAGGATACACCATGGATTCTGAGAACAGCTTGGTTTGCACAGTGAATGTGAGACAATAGCTCCCATGTTGGCAGGGGAGGACCGGAGCTCTTCAAATGGAAACTGTGCAGAGTAAACCTACCCTGGGCTGCTGATAACCTCCATTGTTAATAGCCTGTACCTGAAACTCCCTCCACAGGTAACATAACCTCCCTCGAGTCAGCCCGGAGATGCCCCTCCTTTCTGTCTCTCCTCCTGCCAGCAGTGCAGAAGGTAGGATTCCTAGCAGAGGACTTCCATTTGTTAACTCTGAAATGGATAAGGATGGTGAACTGAACTCAAAATATGGAGAAATGAGATGAAGGTAACAAAAATGAACCAAAAGGCGATGGTGATTCCCAAATATTTAGAAAGTTCATGATGTTCTTAAGGTATTTCTTGTATCACTTGTCTTCCTGTTGTTCATTGATTTGCTGGAGCGGGCACCAGTAATCTCTCCATTCATCCCTGTCATGTGCTAGTGTAGCCCTAGGGCTCACTACAGGTACACGAAGAGCCTCAAACCATTCATTCATGGGAATTTGATCCATCATCAATATAAGCTACCCATATTGAAGAGATTGGGAGAAATAATGACTTTCAGGTTAGCCAAGAACAACATTGAGTCTCACTGTTGGGCGTGTATCACTTGAATACGACATGGGTAGCTTGCCAGGCTCTGCTGTGTGGGTTGGATACTCTAGGCAGTAGGTAGGCTCTCAGTTCATTCATTTATTGATGAACCGCACAGCTGCAAAACAGCCACGTGCAACTGGGAGAGCCAGTAGCAGTTCTTCGCCATGTATCTGGTTCAAGCATACATGGGCTTGAAATAGGCTTCTCTATAGGGTGGGACTCTGACAAGCTGGGCTTGAGATTGCCTTTTTCTCTTGAGTGGATCTCTGACGAGCTGTGGAGTCCGGATGTTGAAAATTTCGGCTGCCACCATGGTGTGGGGGTTCCTCTGGCTTCTTCCAAGCCTCTATTGGGGTGGCAGTGTAGGGCCAGAACCAGCCCTCCCTTACAGATGACTCATGATCAGCAGAGCACAGAGAGAACTCGTAGCAGCTCTGCCCCATGTATCTTAAGGTATTTATGGGCTGATTATAGATGTTAAGGTACATAAATAAGCCCAGACTTTGTTTACTTTTCTAGGTTCTTTTCACTGAGAGTCCAGCAGAACTTTTTGGGTCTCAACTTGGATTGGGAGAAATAACTACTTTCAGGTTAGCCAAGAACAACATTGAGTCTCACTGTTGGGCGTGTATCACTTGTCTTCCCGTTGTTCATTGATTTACTCAAGCTGGCACCAGTAACGTCTTCATACATCCTGTGACATGCTAGTATAGCCCATTGCCATCTGCTCGATCCAGGAACATGAAGAGCCTCAAATTTCAGGACATGGGAATGAGGTCTATAATTGCTACTGGTTTTTAGCATATCAAATATGACATGGGTACCTTGCCAGGCTCTGCCGTACGAAGTGGATACTCTTGTAGTAGCCTCTCATCTCGTGCATGTATTGATGGAACCATGAAAGATTATTCCCAAATATTAGATCCTGACATGAGAAGACAGCCATCTTCCCAGCATCCCATATGGTGCTTGGGGCGAGCACCACCAGGAGTAATTCCTGAGCGAAGAGCCAGGAGTAACCCCTGAGCATCACCAGGTATGATCCCCCCTCCAAAAAAAAAAAAGAAGTATGTTGCAGTACACTGTTGCCCAGAGCCCTCTGCACCTTGCCTGGAGTTACCTCCTGCAGGCCACTTTGTAGATGGGGCCAGGAAAACAGTTTCAATATGTGACACTATATGGCAGAATATCTTACCATGTATTCTATGTTAGCTGGTATAAATATTTTCTCTCATGCTGCCACAATCATCGTGGGATTAGCTAGACCTTACCAGTATATTTACTTGGCCACGTTGGATCTTTTAAGTAATTAGACCAGAGAGAAATGCTGTTTGACTCTCTAATAAGTCTAAAGGCTAATATACAAAATAGCTAAAAAGATGAGAATCTTGTGAAGGCTTGAAAAATATATACCTGGCTGTAGAATATCCATTGGTACAGATGCATGCCTTTGTATTCTGAGATACAGTTCATCTCAAATGCCCCTCCTCCACCTACCTGGGGCCTGCAGCCTTGGCTGGGCAACATTAACATTTCAATGGAACTAGGTGAAGTCCTGTGAGAAGTTACCTGAGGGGAATTGACCCTAACTGCATCCCGTTGGTGTGGGCAGTCTGAATTGAAAAAAGATATAAAAGCTGTGCCCATCTTGCCGGTTTGCCCCCTTTTGCCTTTTGCCTCTTTTCGCCTTCTCCCTCTGCTCTCCTTCTCTCCGCTCTCTTCCCTGTTGTGCACATGGTAGCGGCCATCCTGGCCTAGCATTATAAACCTACACATGGCTGGGTTCCTACTGCTGATTTGAATGCCAGAACAACCATAAGTAAAGCCTTTTGAAACTTGGCTGGATTCTCACATTGCGCTTTTCTCCATCCACTTGCTGTCACTCCCCAGGGGCAGAAGGGGATCCCCTGACGACACTCCCGGATTTACCCAGTGTTCCCCACAAGTGGAGGTCCCACCGAGATTCCTACCCTGCTCCTGGATTTTGTTGGGGCACCCAGCATTCCCCGACAAAAAGAAGAAAAGAAAAAGGTCAGGAACCAAAGCAATAGAACAGCAGGCAGGACACCTGTATTGTAAGCAACTGTCCAGGGTTCAATCCCTGGCAACCCCAGTTTCTGACAGGATGATCTATGGTTCCAGAGCCATGAGCCCTGAGCACTGCTGTTGTGTGGCCCAAAACCAAAAACAAACCCAGAGTAATGGGTCAGAGAAACAGTTAAGCACACACTTCACATATGGAAGGTTCAAGTCCCAGCATACCAAGATACCCCACTGAACCATCAGCAGCAATCCCTGAACACCAAGTCAGGAATACGACCCAAAGTCAGGTGTGACCCAAAACCAAAAAATCGAAACACCTTAAATAACAATTGAGCAAGTGATGAAAATCATTTTTTAAGTACAATGTAATAGAGGGCTAGAGTAATAGTACAGCAGGTAGGGCGTTTACCTTGAACACCACCATCTGGGTTTGAAGGAAAGTATTAACTTTCACTCCAGAACCTGCTTCTAAACCTTCCTGGGTTGGACTCTCAAGTCAACAGATGAACTGCTCTGCTTATGTGCTCTAGAACCCTCACTGTTGGACCCAATCTAGTTTTGGATCACCTCGATGAAGAGTGGTGATTGAAAGAAGTCTCAGTTTCCCCTTGCCCATGGGAAGGGAAGCCAGTTTCTTTTTGCCAGATGCTTCATCTCTCCCCCCCATCATCCTAAGACATACTTCACCCCAAGGTCCTTTCTTAACATTCCAGGAATTTTACAGAGCCATAAAAGTCTCCCTTGGATCTTAGGCTCACAGGAAACCCACAAAGTCTGAGACAAATGGGGAGGAAGGCACACCAGTCACTTACAGCCTCTGTAACACCGTATCTTAGAAATGTCTTCACTGTCTACACTGTCTTCACTGTCTTCCCGTTCATCATCGATTTGTTTGAGTGGGCACCAGTAACATCTCCATATGTCCTGTCTCATGCAAGTAGAGCCCAAGGGCACCTGCATGCTCCAGGAACATAAAGAGCCTCAAACCAATCCATCAGGTCATGGGAATGAGGTCTATAATTGTTATTGGTATTTGGCATATCAAATATGACACGGGTAGCTTGCCAGGCTCTGCCGTGTGGGTAGCATACTCTTGTAGTCATCTCTAAATCCAGCATTTATTGATGAACCGCTTGCAGCCATGCAAGCCGGGCTGTTATAGGCTGGTTTGCTGGATGGAGTACTGAGGAGGGGGAAGTCCGGATCTGGAAAATGGAAGCCATCATGGAAATGGGGGGGGGTCGTCTGGCTTGTTGTGAGGCTCTGCTGGGGTGGTGGGCCAAGGCTAGAACCCACCATCCCTCCTGGGCGCCTCATGAGCGGCTGGGCACAGGGAGAGTCAGTAGAAGCTCTGCCCCATGTCTGTGAGTCTCTGGATCAGCATACCTGGACAAGATTTAAAAAAGATTGCTGCAGGGTGGATCTCGATGAGCAGGGCTGTGATAGATTGGTATAAAAGTGTCTACAGGAAGAACTTTTACCTGTAACTTCTTTGCTTCCTTTATACCATTGGTTAGTTGATAAATTCACAGAAAGCCTTTAAAAGGGCTTACACAAAATCCCCTTACTTTTAACTCAGTCCTATACTAAGCTCCTTCCCACAAGGGGAGTTCCTTTTCTCTTCTTTCCAATCAAGTTTTCTACTTTCCAACTCTGAGTCTGAGCATCTTTAATATTCAATATTTTCATTCTTGCAAATATTGAAGAACCTGGGAATCGTGATCGAACGCAGAAACCAGCCGCCGCTGCTTCTGCCTCACCTGCATCAGTGATGAAGAACTTTTCTTCCCTCTCTGGCACCAGAGTCTCCCTTCAAATCCTACCTGATGTCTTCCTTGTGCATGTTCTCAACTTCCCTTGTTCTTCTAAAATTGCTTCCTCTGTTGCCAGTTGAGCTGGCAAATACATAGTCACTGGTCATCTGGGAGAAGACAATGTGCTGGGATTGGAAAGAGTTGGGCTCAAGGATCCATTTGGCAATTAGTTTGAGTTTTCAGCTACGGAAGCATCTGGCTCCAGTTGTGGTCAAGTGCGAGGATAGGTCAGGCCTGGAGGCTTCATTAGAAGCAGTCAGCTCTTGCTTGCAGTTAAGATCGAGGGTTTGGGTGGGCAGGCAGAGAGGTATGTAGGGAAGGAGGTAGGGCTCTTTCTCTGCATGCAGTCATGTCAGCTAGAGCCAAGATACAAAGCTAGCCAGGTCATAGGATACAAAGTCAATACACACAAATCAACCATGCTTTTATGTACTAGCAACAAACAACTGGAAGCCAACATTTTAGAAAGCTTTTAATACCTTAAAATATGTATACATAAATCAAGCAAAATAGGGGTAGGATATGGACCCTAAAAACCAGAAAGTGCTGATGAATTTTTTCAAAAGGATGCAATATATGGGGATAGTGATACTGTGCTCAGGGATTAGAGGACTCTACATGGTAACAATGCCAATTACCCTAAGTTTAGGAAGCAAAAAAGGCAAGACACTAAAGCAACAATTCATGAAAGAAAAAAAAGCGGAATTGAACTTTATAAATACTATTAAACCTTTGTTTAATAAAGGTTTTGGGAAACACACTTTTAAAAGAATGAGAAGACGAACTACCTATACACTGGGAAAAGTACTTCCAACCTGCCTATGCAGCAGAGAGATGGCAGCTAGAGTGGATAAACAACCCAGAATCAAACGGTAAGAAAGCAAAACCCTTGTTTACCAAAAGGGCAAAAAAACTGAAGTAGATATTTCACTCAAAAAAGATACCTTGGTGGCAATTCAGAACATGAGATGTGTGCGTCACTAACACGAGGGAAAAGCAAACTAAAACCATGATGAGTGATCACTGCCTACCCACTGCAACACAGCTAAACTGAACAAAACAAAACCTTAATACTTTGTGCCGGCAAGAATGAGGAGCAACTGGAACATTTACACACCACTGACAGGCTTGTGAAATGTTATAATCAATCAGTTTGGCCACTTCATAGAAAGTTAAATACACATTTAGCATTTGACACAGTAATCTCACTCTGGGTGTTTACGTAAGAGAAATAAAGACTTGCATTCTTCATCCAAAAACTTGTATGCAAATGTTCCATTAGATTTATTCATAATCACTCTGAAATGAAACAACCTGAATGTCCTTCAATGGGTGTCCTTCAATAGACTAACAGACTGTGCTTCACCAAGCTACTGACCAGGAAGAAAAGAAGGAAGAAGCCTTGATACAGACCATATGGAGAAATCTCAAGTGCACTGCGATGAGTAAGAGAAGGTAAGCTCCTATGGGATCATGGTGCATATCACACTTGTAAGATATTCTTAAAGACAATGAATGCTACAGTGGCAGAGAAAGCACAGTAACTGCCAGGAATTAGACACACAGCTAGGTGTGATTACAAGGGTTTAGTAATATGAGACAGCTTTTATGGGTGACGGAACTGTACTACATCCTGATTGTGGTGATGGTACACCAATCTCCATCTGTACTATGCCTTGTAGCATCATTTTCCTTTTCCTACATAAGTTCATTTTACCACGATGTCAATTTTAAAATAAAAAAGATCAATAAAAACAAACAAGCAAACAAAAAAATCACCTGAGAACATCTGGGTAGTAAAGGATAGAAAAAGAAAGGGAGCAAAATTTGGGCACCAAAGACGTCATTTCACAGCACTGGCAGACAGCAGGAGTTTATGTATATCCTCTAAAGTTACAGAATACACTGGGGAGGGACTGGAGTTACAGTACTGCATATAAGGCACTTACCTTGCACACTCATGTGGCTGGCCCAGATTTAATCCCTGGCACCACATAAAGTCCCAGGAACCCTGTCAGATGTGATCCCTAAGCACAGACAAGGAGTAAGCCCCAAGTAGGGTTTGGGTCCTAAAAAAAAATAGCAACCAACTAAACAAACAAAAAAACCAACAACAAAATATATCTGTAAAAAAAAATCTCCTAAAATACATATATATCCTATTCATTTTGTTTATTTGGAGAACCCTGAATAATATACAAAGGTATTATGTCCTGATTAATAATAAATATCATAAATAAAGGGGAGTGAAGTAAGAAGAGGTGAGGGAAGCTATTAGGAACTAATCAGCATCATTCTAGCAATAATAAGTAGAAGATCTTCATGAATAACTAACAATATTTCTGTTATGTAGAGTGCAATTTAAACTCAATGCATCCCAGCAAATCTATTATCTTTCAAGAATTTTTTAACTTTTTTTTTTTTTTTTTTTTTTTTTTTTGGTCACACCCGGCGATGCTCAGGGGTTACTCCTGGCTCTGCACTCATGAATTACTCCTGGCGGTGCTCGGGGGGACCATATGGGGTGCCAGGGGATTGAACCTGGGCCGGCACAGGTCAGTTGCGTGTAAGGCAAATGCCCTCACCCACTGGGCTATCACTCCAGTCCCCGAATTTTTAACTTTTTAATTAATTTTTTATTATACCACTGTGAGATATACAATTACAAAACTGTTCATGATTGGGTTTCAGTCAGTGTTCCAGCACCCATCCCTCCACCAATGTCCCCGGATTCCCTCCTTCCTCCTCCAGCCTGCCTCTATAGCCTGCCTCTTCTCTCTCTCTCTCTGTCTCTCTCTCTCTCTATCTCTCTCTCTTTCTCTGCCTTCTCTTACACATTGTGGCTTGCAATACATACATCTAGGGGTTATTATATACATCTTTTTGCCTATGTTCAATGCTTAGTTCTAGTCTGAAACAACAACTATTAGCACTCTGGTCCCTTCTCTATCTTACCTAACCTATAACTCCCACACACTTGTGGTAGATTCCTCCCACTAACAAGTCCTCCTGGTCTATGTTTAGTTTAGCCTGGCCTTGGATATTAGTATCATACTACTTTTCTTTATATTCCACAAATGAATCCAGTCATTCTATATCTATCCTTTTCCTTCTGGCTAATTTCACTCAGCATGATCCTCTCCATGTCCATCCATTTATAGGCAAATTTCATGACCTCATTTTTCCTACTAGCTGCATAATATTCCATTGTGTAGATGTACCATAGTTTCTTTATCCAGTCATCGGTTCTCGGACACTCAGGTTTTTTCCAGATTCTAGCTATTGTGAATAGTGCTGCAATGAACACAGAAGTGCAGATGGTGTTTCTGCTGAGTGGTTTTGGGCTCCCAGAGTATATTTCCAGAAGTGGTATTGCTGGGTCAAATGGGAGCTCAATTTCTAGTCTTTGGAAGAATGTCCATATTGTTTTCCAAAAAAGCTGGACCGGTCGACAAGTCCCACTGCAGTCCCACCAGCAATGGATGAGAGTCCCTTTCTCCCCGCTACCACACTAGCACTGATTGTTCTTGGTCTTTTGGATATATGCCAGTTTCTGTGGTGTGAGATATCTCATTGTGGTTACTTTCAAGAACTTTTGCCAGAAAAAAGTGAGTGCCACTTAAATGCTCAGACTTCACTCAACCTTACAATCTCTTTTCCTTCTAATAACTGCAATTCTATACTCCTTCCTTTCTTCCTTCCTTCCTTCCTTCCTTCCTTCCTTCCTTCCTTCCTTCCTTCCTTCCTTCCTTCCTTCCTTCCTTCCTTCCTTCCTTCCTTCCTTCCTTCCTTCCTCCCTTTCTCCCTCCCTTCTCTCTCCCTCCCTCCCTCCTTCCTTCCTCCCTTTCTCCCTCCCTTCTCTCTCCCCTCCCTCCCTCCTTCCTTCCTCCTTTTTCCTCCCTCCTTCCCTCCCTCCTTTCCTCCTTCCTTCCTTCCTTCCTTCCTTCCTTCCTTCCTTCCTTCCTTCCTTCCTTCCTTCCTTCCTTCCTTCCTTCCTTCCTTCCTTCCTTCCTTTCTTCCTCCCTCCCTCCCTCCCTCCTTCGTTCCTTTCTTCCTCCCTCCCTCCCTCCCTCCTTCCTTCTTTTCTTCCTTACATTGAATCACTGAGACAGTCCATTCCAAAGTTGTTCAAGATTGAGTTTCAGTCATACAGTATTCCAACACCCATCCCTCCACCAGTGCACCTTTTCTAACACCAAGTTCCCAGTTTCCCTCCCACCAGGTCATTTCTTAACACTGTGCACTGCCAGTGGTTCACCTTCTAGTGTGGCTTACTTAACACAAATTCAAGCACCAACATGTCAACACAAGCAAGTATTAATATGTGTTAATATGGCCACTCACCACTCTTTGATTTCTATCTTGATTTAGAACAGAGATGATGATAATATATCCTGAGGATAACATGGCTGGGTCCTTTGTCTCCTGCCTCCAGGTCTCCCTTCCTCCAGGTCTAGATTCTAATCTCAAGGCCCTAATAAAGAAGTTCTTTTGTAGCCTGAGAAAGTTGAATGCCCAGAATAAACCATGCTTGACATTTGCCTTAAAAACAAAAGAAAACAAAACAAAAGGAAAGGAAAAAAACCCTGCATCTTTCCCAGTCTCAATTTGAACTCAAGCTTAATTGTCTGTTTTGCAAATATGTGAGTCCTTCATGGAACAACATTAGTGGGCCAGGAACTAGTGTTGGCAGAGACTCCAACTTGAATGAATTCAGAGAAGAACGTACCATACAGAAAACGCCACCTCAGGGAATTCAGGGATCACGACTGCGTGCCAGAAGGACCCGCCTCTTCCTCTTCAGGCCTTTCCCACCACAGCATGGCTGAATCACTACAAAACGCGTCCAGGCAGACCTGCCACCTCCTTCCCAACCAGACACATTGTCCCCAAACCACCCTGTTATCAGCACCTCCTTTGCTGAGAATTCTTCGTGGCTCTTGGTTCAAATCCAGGAGGCACTTTCTGAAAAACCTCAATGGGTCTTTCCCTCACCTATCTGACATTTGCAATTATAAACAGCAACAGCTTGATTCTAGGGCCTGTGAACAACCCCAGCCTACCAGTCTTTGTGCAGGTTGCACCGACCCTCAGCAGCCCTGCGATAAGTGTTTGTGCTTTTCTCGTCAAATAAATCCAGTGACTGCTGCATGCCAGGAATTCATTTCAGATTTGTTTGACATTCTTCCTCAATTAAGCACAACTTAATTAAGAACAATTTTGGACTAGAGTTCCCCCACTTAAGTTATTTCTCTTTATGGAGGACAGTATCTAAAATAAATAAACAAGAAGCGATATCTGAAAAAACAAAGGAGAAAGAGTAGAATAAAATCTTATGCATAGTACAGCTGGTAGGGCGCTTGCTTTGCATGTGGTTGACCTGGGTTTGATCCCTGGTACCCCATATGGTCCCCCCAAGAGCATCAGGAGCAATGCCTGAGGTCAACACCAGGAATAAAACCTGAGTACAGGGGCCGGAGAGATAGCACAGTGGGGAGGGTGTTTGCCTTGCAAGCGGCCGACCCGGGTTTGATCCCCCCGGCATACCATATGGTCCCCCGAGCACTGCCAGGAGTAGTTCCTGAGCAAAGAGCCAGGAGTAACCCCTGAGCATTGCCGGTTGTGACCCAAAAAAGCAAAATAAATAAATAAATAAATAAATAAATAAAAACCTGAGTACAGCAAGGTATGACCCAAAACAAAACAAAACAAAACAAAAAAAAACCCAAAAATTGTTAAAACAAAGTAAAAAAGAAGCAAGGCAAAAAAAGCAGGATTAAGAACATAAATCCTCCTTCCCCCATACACACACTCCTCTACCACTTTCACCAAGCAGTTCTTTTGTAAAGTTGTTTATTTATTTATTGGTTTTGCTAGCATACCCAGCAATTCTCAGGGATTATTTCTAGCTCTATGTTCAGGAATCATTCCTAGGATCGACTGGGAGAACATATACAGGATGCCAGGGGTTGAACCAGGGTAGGCTGCAAACAAAACAAGCACCCTACTCCTGGTATAAGCTTCAATATTTTTTTTGTTAAAACATTTGCTATGTCTATGTGTTCAAAGATAAAAGTCCGATAAAAGTAAGTATAGAGAATTTGGGACATATATGTCATAATTTCCAAGAAAAGCACAGATTCTTCTATTTGATCCTAGCAACAGTCAAACTAAGGCAATCACAGTCATTCAGCAACAATATTGATAATCAGTTCCCATGGATGAGGATCTTTACAGTTTACCCCTGGGTCAAGCTCAGGAAGTACCAGCAAAACAGATAAACCTTAAATCTACCCAGTCTAGCTGGGATCTGCAACACACTCAGGTCATTTCAGAATGAGCTGAATTAGTAGGCCAGGATTCTTTCCAACAGTCTATTGAATATCTCCACCTACATCTCCTACTAGCACCTTAAATACAGCCTGCCCCAAACAATTTTCACAGCATCCCTTACTCACTCACAAACACACACATGAGCACATGCACACACACACACATGTGCATGCACACATACTCAATGTGTACCTGTGACACGGATCTCAGCAACAAGTCAAGCAGGCTCAAAACCAAGAACTCCCTGGCATCACACTTGTCATGCAATTTGACAACTTGTCTTCCTATCAACTCTAATTCCATATTTAATTCCTATAACCTTTTCTTTTAGGATGGGGTGAGGAGTCTGCCAAGTAGTGCTACAGAAAACTGAGGCCCCTCCTGGAAATTCCTGGCAACTCAACCAGGCCTGTTCAAAGTCAGGCTGTGAAGCTGCTCTCAGGACCTATGGAACCAGAGTTAGCCACATGAAAAGTATGAGCCTTAACCTCTGTACCATAACTCTGGCCCCTAATTCCTACTACACTTTCTAGTCCCACGACTTTTCTGTGTTCACATGTTCTCTCTTCACCACCATAGCCCTTAAATCACAGCTCCAGTCCTGGATATAGCAGGTCAACTTTTAGGTATGTAGATAGATCTTGTAGTCTCCCTAACGGGCCTTGGGTTTGAAGAATCTCTGCTTTCTAGTTCATTTTTATTCTAATTCTCCAATATCCTCCTTAAGATTGAGATGAGATATCCATGAAGGTCACTTGACTGTCTAGGGTATTTAAGGTGATTGCCGAAGTCCATGCTTGTATCTTCTGTATCTCCTGACTACACACTGATTTACCACTCAAAGTTGCCCTTCCCCATTCTCAGTAGTATTCTCACTCTTGATATCTCAAGGTCAATTCTCAAGCATTCTATTCCATCTCCCAATATTGAATTCTCCAACACTGCCACGTGAAATAGCACTTGTCTTCTTCTAAGACCTTGCCATGATTGCTCTTTTAGAGATCTCTAAATAAATCTAGACAGAATGAAATATTTGCATCTTTAAAAAAAAGAAAAAAAAATAAATAAATAAAAAGAAAAAAATGAAATATTTGCATCTTTTTCTGTATTTCAGCTCTTACCTATGTATTGTGAAACAGTCATCCACTTTAGCATGAAACCGGATAAAAGGTATCATCAGAGGCTTTCTGGTTTCTCTGATATATGGGAGACTGACTCAGAGTCTTGGGAAGTCTAAAGGTTTCCAAATATTTCTCTAATTTTAGGGTAGCTTATGGTTTTGGGGCCACACCTGGCAGTTATCAGGGGTTACTCCTGGATCTGCACTCAGAAATCACTTCTAGAGTGCTTAGAGGACCTTATCTGATGCCAGGGACTGAATCAGGTTGGCCATGTGCAAGCCTACTGCACTATTGCTCCAGACTGCAGCACAGCTTATAAAGGGCACAATTACTTTCAGAGTTCTACTTCCATGTGAACTCTTCAGGATTCTTCATGCTCACCTTCAGGATTCAGGAATACAGCTAAAAGGCTTCTCTGATCCTTGCCCTTCTCTACTTCACTCAAAATGAAAACAAAGCTTTCACTCTACACATTTATGAGCACAGTGGACTTCTCTGAAGGGTGGGGGAGGAAACTAGCAGATGTTCCATTGCTGCTCTGCCAAGCACTTCCCCTGTGTACCCATGAGCCCTAAATGATCTTTGATCACCGGCATTCCCTTGGTCAAAATAGTGACTCAAAATAGTGTTCTGACTATTCTCTCTCTCAATTCCCTTTCTCCTTAACTGTAGTTTCCTTCTGCAAACCTCTTCCCCTGCTTCACTGGTGCAAATGAGCCTTTTTGTTTGCTTTGTTGTTTTGTGTTGTTGTTGTTTTGTTGTTGTCACACTCTGTGACACTCAGGGGGTTACTCCCAGCGCTACATGCAGGGATCACTCCTAGCAGTGTCTGGGGAACCTCTTGGGATGCTGGGGGATTGAACCCAGGTTGGCTGCAAGCAACACAGGTGCCCTGCTTCTCTGTAATACACCTGAAAATGGGACCTTTTGGTTGTTAGGTCCTTCCTGAACTTCAAGTTCTCCACTTTCCACCATGTGTTTAGTTTATCAAAATAGGGTCCCCAAACAGGTCCATCTTCAAGAATAATTATGGAGACTATTCACATCCAAGATGCACCTGTCTTTGCCTAGCCATTTTTTCCAGGCAGAAATAATGTTTCTATCAACCCAAACAGTGCTTGGTCCAGTGTCTCCTAAATAATAACTGCTCTCCAAATATCACCAAAATAACGTCACTTCTCTAATGGGAACATGAAGTGTGAATTAAAAATAAAAACAAGTATTTTTGCCTTGAGAATCACAGAGGGAGTCCGTGGAGCCCTCAAAGTGTGACTCACACAACACATTCTCATGAATGACACTCCTTGTATATTTTTAATAAAACAGGGCCACCTCAACTCCTCCCTGCGAAAAAATACAGGAGCATCTGTTGAACTGAATGCCAGCAATTCCTGCAGGGACAGAAATAAATTGAAGGTCATGACAGCTGCAGTGAATCAAAAGGAAACGCAGTTTGCATCGTCCTGAGTAACTATCAGTCATCTTTATGACAATTCTGGCAGGGGGAAGAATTTTGCTTCAATGGAACAGACCTTTCACTGCATGAAGAAAATGATAACAGAATAAAAAGGGGAGGGGGCTAATTTTAGTTCCCTTCTCTGAACTGTATTTTTTGTCTTACACCTCCTAAAATTAGGCTTGCTGACTGAGGCTGCATGCAATCAGAGTGTTGGAGGCTGCTGTAACCATGGCACACAGCGAGATCTGCTCAGCCACTGTCCTTTTCTGCACCTAGGAGCTCTGTCCCCAGAATACCTCACTATAGGCTGACACATGCTCTAAGTCTAAAAGCAAGGACCATCGCGCACTCAGGAAAAGGCTCTATGAAAGCTCGTGGGCTCCTGGCAACAGTCATGCCAGCCCTTCTGCCAGCTCCAGACTCATCACATAATGAAGGCCCTGGAAATTACAAGACTCTCTCAGGACTAAGATGATAACAGGGTCAACAAACATCAACCACCTTTCAGGAGCTTAAGATCTCATCAGTTACACTTCAGGAAATGTCAGAATCATTTCTTGATTTGAGAGGTGTTTTTTGGTACTATTGTCAAAGAAAAAAATGAACATAAACACTTTAAAATTATATAGAAATTTTTCAATAATTTTTTGTAATTATACTCATTTTGACAAACAACACCATGAAAAGATGGCTTTACTTATTTGTTTATTTATTTTTAAATTTAATATTTTTATTATACCACCGTGAGATATACAATTATGAATATGTTCATATTTGGGTTATGTCTTACAGTGTTCCAGCACCCATCCCTCCACCAGTGCCCATTTCCCACCACCAATGTCCCCTGATTCCCTCCCCCCCTCCTCTTGCCTGCCTCTATGGCTGGTTTATTATCTCTTTCTTTCTCTCTCTCTCTCTCTCTCTCTCTCTTTCTTCTCTTACACATTGTGGATTGCAATACATACATTTTGAAGTCATCATGTGTATCTTACTGCCTGTATTTAATGCTCAGTTTTTGGTTGGTATTAGCACTTTCGACAATTATTAACACTCTGTTCCCTTCTCTGTCTTATCTAACCTCTGACTCCCACACGATTGTGTAATTTTCACCTTTGATAAGACCTCCTGATCCATGTTTCGCCTGACCTTGGATACTGGTATCGTAATATGTGTATACACGTATGTCATGCAAATAAATGCAATCATTCTATATCTGTCTTATGAAAAAAAATGGTTTTAAATGTGGCGAACCTTATTTTCTTTGGGGATTGGACAACACCAATCTGGCCTAGGTATGCTGAACCAGAGACTTTCAGATATGGGGCAGAGCTGCTACTTGCTCTCCCTGTGCCCAGCTGCTCATGAGGCACCTGGGAGGGATGACGGAGTTCTAGCCCTGGACTGCCACCCCAGCAGAGCCTCACAACAAACCAGACCACTCTCGCCTACTCCATGGGGCCACCATTTTCCAAATCCAGACTTCCCTCTTGCCACAACTCCACCCAGCAGACCAGACTATCACAGCCCGGCTTGTGCAGCCACTAGCAGCCCCATGGTTCATCAGTAATTGCTTTATTTAGAGGTGACTACAAGAGTTATGCCACCCGCATGGCAAGCCTGGCAAGCTGCTCATGTCGTATTTGATATGCCAAATACCAGTAACATTTATATTAGGTCATTCCCAAGACCTAATATAATGGTTTGAGGCTCTTTATGTTCCTGGAGCAAGCGGATGCCTTTGGGTTCTACTAGCATGAGACAGGACATATGGAGATATTACTGGTGCCCGCTCTAGCAAATAGATGATGAACCGGAAGATAGTGATAGTGACAGTGATTAGACAACACCTGGAGGTGTTCAGGCTTCCCACCTGGTTTTGTGCTCAGGATCACTCATGGCAGTGTTCAGAGGGAATTGCATATGTTGTGGAAATGGAACCAGGTTGGCAGCACACAAGGCAAGTGCCTTAATCCCTGTACTACGTTCCTGGTCTAGGATAATGTATCTTTAACAAAATCCATTCACATGGATGTTAAGACAGATAAAAAATTCTGGTGATTATGGGGTGGCCTGGCTTGTGAGCACAGAGGGATTCTCCAAACTCTGCTGATTTTTCCTGTGAACCTAAAATTGCTTTAACAACATAACAATAGAAATTTTATTTAAAACATGGCAAATCACATACACAGATACATCCCACTTATTATTTGGAAATATTTGCAAGACCATAATATTAAAGGTGTGTCTGAGGAAGGATGAAGGTCCTAGACACACAAGCAGCCAGCAGTTGGTCCCCCGGGGCTGTGATCTGGCAAGTGAGTTTTACTACTAGATTGATCGACGCCTACACAGAACTTTTCATCTGTTTGGTTAAACAATTAATTGTATACCTGTGATAAAGAAAAAAAAATCAAACAAATTAAAAAAAAACAGAACCAGAGATATAGTACAGGGGTTAAGGTACTTATGTAGCATATAGCCTACCCTGGTGACCCAGGTTTGATCCCAGCACTCCAGATGATCCCCTGAGCTCCGTCAGGAGTGATCCCTTAGCACAGGAGTAAGCTGAGAGCACTACCAGAAGTGGCCTCAAAAAAAAAAAAAAGAAACCAAGGAGTCAGGGATGGGCTACCTCTCCCAATCTCCCTGTTCTTCTCGAAGGCCCAGCAGTCACACCCATGAACCACCTCAGGTGCCAAGCAGTCTTATTCACCAGCCATGATCTAGAGAATCATATATAAATCTAAAAAGATATTAATTAAGGTGTGGAAGAGATGTTTCTGGTCCTCATGCCAGGCTGAGACTACTGTGGCACCCCAGTCCCCAGCCTGTCCCAACAGAGACCCAGCAGCCAAAAACCTCTACACCCCACAACTGCATCATGTTCAAGGCCAGAATCCACTGCTCAAATGAGCTTCACCTAAAATTAATACATTGAAAAACTCAGGTTTTATAACTGAAATAAGTCCCACCACCAATGTGCCTCCACTGCCACCAATGTCCCTAGCTTCCCCACCCACCCCCTAATCCTGCTCCCTTTGCAGGCACTAATGTTGAATACCTGAGACAACTGTCTTGTGAACAACTTTGTAAATCACTGTTTAAAGAAAGTTAAAAAATATATAAAATTTATTTTATATTGCTTATTACAACATGTATCTCATAATGGTGTTGCTAAAATCATGACTTTTTACTGAGATATTGCTTGCAAGTTGGGCCATCTGTGTTACTGTTCACTGTTTTAATATTGAAGTTATTGTTTCAATATTGAACTTATTTCATTTAGTGGGCTTCTACTCAATTTTTAACATAGTTGTTCATATTAATTTGTTAGACATTAAATATTCAACCCCAGTTCCACCACCACTGTGTGTAATTTCCCCAACCACAACTTGATCCTGCCCCTATAGCAGACCCTCAATAATTTATTTTATGTTGCTTGTTATAGTTCATTTGCTATAATTGATCAAGAAAAAAAAATTTTAATTATAGAAGCCAAGAGCTAGGATGAGTGTTTAGGAAAAATTGTCAAAGCAGGATTTTTATTTATTTTAAGGATTTTTTTTTTTATCTAGGAAGCAAGGCTTACAATAATATTAATGTTAATGTTTTAGGACTATCCGGTTGCAGAGAATTTTTTTAAAGGCCAATATCACGTTTCTATTGAATAGGAGGAAAACAAGAGAGTAAAAATTAAGAAGCATAACAATTTTCATTCATATTTTTCTCAGCTTCACTTGATCACTTGATCACTTGAATCCCGTTATTCATCGATTTGCTCGAGCGGGCGCCAGTAACATTTCCATTGGACCCTATCACGTGTCAATGTAGCCCAATGGCATCTGGTTGATTCAGGAATATGAAGAGCCTCAAACCATTCCTTCAGGGTCTTTACAAGGAAGTCTGACCATCTTGTAGGTGGGCGGCCACGTGATCTTTTGACATCCCGTGGGATCCAGTCAGTAATGGCTCTAGCCCAGCGGTTGGTAGTCCAGCGGTTGGTTTTCTCAGCTTATTGAAAAGAAATGAAGCCACCACTATTTTGGTTTAAAAAAGATGTTGCTTGGTTTGAACTTTGAGATGCTGGGTCGTGTACAAACACTGAGTGATTTTGTTCTGACAGGAAGTTGTAAGGAGGTAGGAAGATGTGTAGAGCACAAACCTGAGGGAGTGGAAACACCAGAGTCCTGGGTCCCTTAGCTCTGTCACCCCCATGAAGGAGACAGTTATTGAACCCAATCTCGAGATGGCCAGGTGTGACATCCCTCCTGTCAGTATAGAAACAAACAAAAAATCTTCACTGCAGCTATCACTGAGCCTCGTGCTGTAGCAAGAATGCATTGGCAATAAGAACAGGGTCAAAGAAGGGAGTCCCCACATCCAGTGGGGGACTGTGAGAGGTGAGTAGCTGAACATATGATGACTGAAGCTCTGTCCTGTCCTGGAGGGGAAGGATCTAAGGTACAAGGAATACGCTCAACTGTCCATGCAAGCTTCTAGAAACACAGGGTAGCTGCCTGGGGATTCTGAAACGCAGTGTCAGACATTTCACTTAGTGGTTTATGTCATTAAGAAACAAAGTGACAGGAACTGGAGCAATGGTACATCAGGTAAGGCATTTGCTTTTGCACTTGGATGAGCAGGTTTTATCCCTGTCATCCAAATAGTCCCCAGAGTCCACCAGGAGTGGTCTCAGAGAGCAGAGTCTGTAGTAAGCTCTGAGACTGGTACAAAGCAAAACAGACCAAAAAATCAACAAAACAAAGCTTCAGGACCAGTGAGACAGCATAGTAAGTAAAGTGCTGACTTATACTGGCTGACCAAGATTTGCTCTCTGGTCCCTCGAGCACTGGTAAAAGTAAGCCCCTTAAATAAACTGTGAACAAATTAAGACAAAACTGAGTAAGAATAAAATAGTACAAGCACACAATCTTGGGGGGCATGGACATTCTGTTGCAGGAGAGGTGTATAAGTGTCTGCTGCAGGCCCCACCTGGAATTTTGTCAGTGGCCTTCTGTCAAAGTACATGGGAGCAGCTGAGAGGGCAGAAGCAGAGACATCACTCAGCTGACAGTCCTGAGGAGTGACATCTGCACAGGTCTTCTAAGAACTATTTCGTGGATTTGTCAAGGCTGCCACAGCAAAGGGCCATTTTACTGTGTGCAGTGTGTGGGGTGGGGGGGTGGCATCAATGGAGAGCAGAATGAATTTTTACCATATTATGAAGGCTTGAAGGAAGATAAAGGTGTTAGCAGGGTGGTTTCTTCTTTTTTACTTAAATTTTTGCTTTTGGAGCTTCACTTGACCATGTTCAGGGACTACACCTTGTTGGTGCTTGGGGTTTGCTCTGAGCAGTTCTTGGTGGATCAGATAGTGCCCAGGATTGAACTCTGACCAACTCCCTGCCTGAGCTCATTTCTCCTAAGCCGCCTCTCTCTTTCCACTTGGTCTTCCCTCTGTGTGTTGCTATGGCCTAGGTTCCTGATAACACATTGGGCTAGGATTCACTTAAGAGTCTCACTTTACTTTCTCTCTTTCTCTAATTTCTAAGTAAATATTTCATTTAGGAAATATGACATAGAAAGAGAGCAAGACAAAGAAGAGAAATAATTACATACCTGAGCTAAGATGTGGCTGAGTCTTTGCTTTCCTCTTTAAAGATCTTACCTGTCTCATTCTCAAGTATTGGGGTTAGGACTTAAACTATGAATTTGATAAGTTGCATAGATCCATTTGCAATATGTTGGTTCCAAGACATGGTATCCAGTGCCAAAGCACTCTCACATACCTCCTCGCAGTATTTACTGAAAAGAATTTGGTCATTGCACATAAGCAACTGCATTTGGGCCGATTTTCTCCCCAGGGCTCTCTGCACAGCCCAGAGAATCAAGTCCTTTATTCCACCCTAACTAATTTCATGATCTCGCAGACATGGGGCAGAGCTGCTACTGGCTCTCCCTGTGACCAGCCCCTCACGAGTCGCCCGGGAGGGATGGTGGGTTCTAGCCCTGGCCCACCACCCCAGCAGAGCCTCACAACAAGCCAGACTACTCCCCCACTCTATGAGGGCCTCCATTTTCCACATCTGGACTTCTCTCTCGTCAGACCTCCACCCAGCAGACCAGCCTATCAGCGCCCGACTCGCCCGGCCCTTTGCGGCCCTTGGTTCATCAATAAATGCTAGACTTAGAGATGCCTACAAGAGTATGCTACCTACACGGCAGAGCCTGGCAAGCCACCCGTGTTGTATTTGATATTTGATATATATGCCAAATACCAGTAACAATTACAGACCTCATTCCTGAATGGATTGAGGCTCTTTATGTTCTTGGAGCAAGCAGATGCCTTGGGCTCTACTAGCATGAGACAGGACATATGGAGATGTTACTGGGGCCCGCTCGAGCAAATCGATGATGAACGGGAAGACAGACAGAACTAATTTCAAGTGTGTGACAGGTCAAATGACTGTTAAAATTTATCTACTTGTTGTCCCAGAGTGCTACCTACAACAAAACATTAACACTGATAATTACTCACAGTGTGAATATCGCGAATGGGAATACCACACTCTGCATCTTTCTCCATGGTGCGAATTAAATAAATGAACCACAGCTGAAAATTATTTTGATGCCCTAAGGAGTGTGTTCTATAAATACTCTGAAAGTTCTGGGAGAAGCACATCTCTAGTGCAATCTTCACAACTTATAAAACTTGTCTATGTTGAGGTCATCATTCAGTGACCCCGCTGTGACATGAGCTTTGGTGAGCCCTAAGGAGGTGTGTGGTCAATCATCAACCATGAACTTCCTGAGCACATTTTTTGTTGAGTGCCTCTCACTCAGCCAACTGGTCTACCAATCTGGAGAGGCTTCCCAACCATGAATATGGTGAGAATATGTGAGCTTTTGTTTTATTATGTGTTTACATGAATTCCAAAGCTAAAGATGGTAAGGAAAGGGGAAAAAGGGTATTCGTATGAATAACTGCGACACTATCAACTAACACTTTCAGTTCTCCCTGTTAAGTACTTTCACTGTATTAAGTCATTTGGTCTTCACATTACCCATAATGAACATGTAGAATTTTAATAGGACCTAAAAGGAGACATGAAAAGTTTAGGTAATTTGATCTAATACACCATTTCCAGGATAGGCACACAAGAAGTTTGCTTTGGAAGTTTTAACCACCATCCTACATTGTCTCCTTTATAAGAGGCACAGCTAAGAGCCTAGAAGATGGCTTCATGTCTTAAAGCTCTTCCTGACCAACACAAGTCTTCAAGTTCAAACCCCAGTGGTGCAGACAGCCCTGTTGTTAGGGATCTCCAGCAAGAAAGACCTGGCAGATCACTTGGTGGCGTAGGGAAGCACCCAAGGCAGATGTGAGCTTGGGAACTTAATTTCTGGTACTGCATATAAGCACTGAGGCGACCCTACCAGACTGGTCATGACAACAGAGAGTAAAAAATAAATAAATGAAATAAAAAGGGAGGCACGTTATGCATGTAAAAATCTCTGTGGAAAGCAAGAGGGAAGGCGTTAGCTGCAGTATTGAGCTAAGACCTCTACACTGAGTATCTTGGCTTAACTTCTCTGTGCCTCAGTTCCTTTTTTATTTATTTTCTGTGCCTCAGTTTCTACCGTGACTGGCAGTGAGTTGAATGAGAGCAGCAGCTGTTGGGACTCTGGGGTCTATCTGACTGCAAGTTAGCAGACTGCTGGTCCCTGCCAGCGGAGAGGCCCTGAGATGTGAGCATAGATGGGTAACACTGGGCCTTACCCAATAGAGGTACTACTCCACACATGCTCTTTAAGTAAGTATCTTATGGGTGTTCCTACAAATGTCATACACTCTTCACTTGCTTTCCCTCCCTCCTCTATCTCATGTCCTGACTAAGGGCTGCCCGCAATCACCCCTTCCCAAATCAGCTACTCATACTCACTCAAGTCCTTTTCTCTGGTTTTACTTCAAATTAGATGGTGAGCCTCTCTCTCAAAGAGAGCAAGCAGAGATCAAGTAGAGTGTCTGATAATCAGCACAGCTACTTACACCATTTGATAGAGGCCCACTATTTGAATAGCAACACAAAGGTGCTTTTGTAATTGCTATGGGGAAGTTCCCTTATCACCAAGCAACCTGGTTATAGGCTCTCTTTTCCAAGATTATCCTCCCAATCTGAAGCTCAGGTACCATCATGAGTCTATGTCAAAGCATCAGGTAAAGGGCATCTGTTCATGGCAGTAAAGAGAACCAGAGATTTGGCAGAAGGTTCAGATTTATCAAGTGAAGAGGGTAAGGGGTCTTTCACTAGGAAGGGGCACATCAAACAAGAAAATCTAGGGTCGGCATGACCCAAGCTTTAGTGCTCTGGGTATCAAGGCAGAAAAGCAGGAAAACGTAACTCACTCTGGTCTTCTCATAGGACTTGCCCTAAAATTAAATATTCCCAAACAAATGAGTCCTACCAGCATTGGCCCAGTGCTCGCCATTTCCCCTAAGAAGTTTTCCCATGAATCTCATGGGTTCCCCATGTCTGCCCCAGGAGGTTCCTGGGGTGCAGCAACTTCTCTCTCCTCACCCAGTGCTGCCCGCACATGCAAAACACTTTTCCCTTGCCCATATGATTTTTTGAAAAACATGTTCAAAGCTTTAGAAATAGCTTTTATTTTATTTAGGCATTACCTAGCAACAATGAACATGGAATTAAACAAAGGTCAAGTAAAATAAAATAGAAATAACAATGCTGCTCTCTCTAGCCCTTTTCCCCCTGCCCACTGGAGAGGTGAGGGTCAGCAAAGTGCAAGGTATGACAGAGTGCATCAGTGACATTGGTCTGCAGGAAGCTCTGATGCCAGGGCTGCTGCTGGGAGCAGGCCAACCTACACCGGCATGTGGCTGTTAGCAGCAAGAAGCATGCAACATGTGGCTGCACGCAAGGCCAATGCATTACACACTGCATGCCAAGGGAGTTCTCCAGGCCTTTCAGGCCAACAGCTTGACTGCTGCAGTCAAGCTGTCCTATCCAGCAGTCCTATCCTAATTCTCCCTCACATTCCAAGTCTGGCCCTGTCACTAAAGGAAGAAATGTGTGTACTTAAATCAAAAATTGTCGAATGGAAGTCAATTATGGAAGGTGAGCAAAATCTTGGATAGCCTTGGTGAGAAGCAACTGTGAGTTATAATATTTCATGATGAATCAATAAAAATATCTGATCAAAAAGACAGAGGAGCTGGCCTGAAACGACAATCCCTGAAAGGTAAGGTGTGGGGCTGGAGAGAGAGCATAGTGGGAAAGGCACTTGCCTTGCATGAAGCTGACCAAGATTCAATCTATAGCATCCCAATTGGTTCCCCAAGCACTTCCAGGAGAAATTCCTGAGTGCAGAGCCGAGGTTTACCCCTGAGCATCACTGGGTGTGCCCCTCTTCCCATCAAAATAAACAGAAGAAAATGAAGGAGGAAGAGGAGGAAAGAAAGGAAAGGAAGAAAAAAGAAAGGAAAAGAAGGGAACAGCGAAGTTGATATACAAATTCACTTGCTGCTAAGAAATTACTAAATAGCTGGGCCAGAGCGATAGATCAGCTTTCCAGGAGGGCATTTGCCTTGGGAGGGCATTTGCCTTGCATGCGGCAGACCAGGTTCAACCCCCAGCATCCCATATTATCCCTCAAGCACCACCAGGAGTAATCCTGAATGTACAGCTAGAAGCAACCCCTGAGTATACAGCCAGGTGTGACCCCAAAAACAAACAACAAAAAAGAAATTACTAAATTGAAGAATTAATGTGTCCAAGAAACAAACACCATAAATCCGCCTCTTGAATCCTGCCTTGGAGTGCCCCCAGGGAAAAGGGAAATGACTGGGCCCTATTCCCCACCTCCCCCCTCTTTCAGAGTCCTGCCTAGGGCAGCTTTTCCTGGCAAAGAAACAGAAGGTCAAGCCTCAATAAGTTAAGAGAAACTGACAACAGTATAGGACCTTGAAATAACTAAATATGGCCCTGAAAAAATACAGGAAGACCTTTGTTGCTCATATAGGTTGGACCATCTGTGCTTCCATCCAAGAAAGGCCTGGTTTTGGGGTCCCAGACATTCTCTTCTGAAAATCCTCCCTCACATTCCAAAATTAGCCTGCCAACTTCAAATCCACCATTGCGTTTACCTTTTCCTTCTTTGCAGGAATTTCCTATAATGGCGTTTCCTTTTACGATCTAAAGTTGTGGAGACGGAATATAGTATCTTCCACTTAACAAAGGCATTCATGTTCATGGAAAAAATATGCCACTTTCCAGTGAAAAAACCATCTGAACAAAACAGCCATGATTTCTAATATCTAGAAACATGTACGAGTTTCCTGAGGAATCTTATTATTCCAAATAGTCTTTTATCCTGAAAACATGCATATGCCCTTCACTTCTGACATAAAGCAATGCTGTGATCCAGAAGAACAAACAAAACATTTTTGTGATGTTCCTTCACTGTATAACTATCTTCCCATTCATCATCGATTTGCTCGAGCAGGCACAAGTAACATCTCCATATGTCCTGTCTCATGCAAGTAGAGCCCAAGGGCACCTGCTTGCTCCAGAAACATAAAGAACCCCAAACCATTCCATCAGGTCATGGGAATGAGGTGTATAATTGTTCTAGCCCTGGCCTGCCACCCCTGCAGAGCCTCACAACAAGCCAGACCACCCTCCCCTACTCCATGGGGCCCACCATTTTCCACATCCGGGCTTCCCTTCGCCACAACTCCACCCAGCAGACCAGACTATCACAGCCCAGCGCTCGGCTGGTAGCGCCTGTGTGGGTCATCAATAAATGCTTTATTTAGAGGTGACTACATCAGTATGCCACCGGCACGGCAAGCCTGGCAAGCTGCTCATGTAGTATTTGATATGCCAAATACCAGTAACATTTATAGTAGGTCATTCCCAAGACCTAATATAATGGTTTTAGGCTCTTTATGTTCCTGGAGCAAGCGGATGCCTTTGGGTTTTACTAGCATGAGACAGGACATATGGAGATATTACTGGTGCCCACTCTAACAAATAGATGATTAATGGAAAGATAGTGTTAGTGATAGTAATTATAGGATAACAAAATCTATTTAGTTATAAAACACTTCAACAAGTTACCATGCCTAAAGCTGGCTTCAGTCTTCTTTAAAAACTGCTCTCCCTTCACTCCCGTCAGAAACTTTCAACCAAATGGCCACAAGAGACTTCACTGGAGAGGAGGAAATGCTAAAGATGAAGATTTTTCTTCCCCTTAGCCTAGAAGACCTTGAAGCTGAGGGTCTGTCAGCTGAGAAAGCTTTGCTTTCATAATTCTCACAATTCCCTCTGTGTTTTGTCTGAAGAGAAGGCACCAGCAATGTGGGGGCGCCCTTGGACCAAAGGCAACAATTTCACCCAATATTGTATGTTATCTGGTGTTCCCCTCACTTATCGAAATCTATTTTCATATAAAAAGTAGCAAGGAATATTTTGACAGTCAGCCCCCTGCTTCCCTGACATTCCAGCTCAGAGTCACTTGCATCAATTCTCAATCTTTTTTTGTGAAGGTAGGGGCCTCGCCGTGGTGCTCATGGTGATTTATGGCCAACAGGGCTGGCAGCTCTGGTGGCAGAGCTTTAGGATGTGGTGCAGCTCAGGCCATGCAGTTCAAGGGACCACTAGGCCCACATCTGGTGATACCGAGGGCCTTATGAGATACACCCAGTGCTGCCTGTAGGGCCACATGGCGCTGGGGACTGAACAAGGGCTGGGCACAACTTTGGCCTGTGGTCCTTAATTCTCAATCTCAGAAAAACCCTAAAAAAGTGTCTCTCATAAATCCTTTGCAACTGGCGACACCTCGGGGAAGTGGCACTGAAAATCTTGACATGAGTCCAATCCTGAGGAAAAACAGGAACCACATAATAGCCCGCAAGGAGGTTCATAATGACAGAGAACTTTAAGCAGACAACCTAGACTTACATGGGCCACAAATCTTTCTAATTTATAAGAACACAAATTGTGGGGACCAGAGTGATGGTACAGCGGGAAGATGCTGTCTTCACATATTCAACTTGGGTTCAGTTCTCCACTCCCGATATGGTCCTTCAAGTCCCACTGAAAGAAGGCAGCAACCCAACAATCCCTTCCCAACCAAGCAGGCCTACTCATGGAAAATTACCATTTTAGGGCCTAAATAACCCTTTCATTAATATTAAATGGTGTGAAGGAAAAGTACATTAAGCTTTAAGGGTGAAAGGGAAAGCCCCAAGACCAGACCGCAAAGAGTTAACAGGAGCACACTAAAATAGTGGATGGCGCTTCATGAGTAGGCCAGATAAAGCCAAAGGCCTCCCAACCAAATGTCAAGGGAGGAACCCTAACTATAACCTTGAGTAACATCCTGATATGGTGAGCACCCTGCACCTGGAAAAACCGCAAGCTTATTGTACTGTAAAAGTTTATTTTGTCTCAGAATGCTATAAAAACTGTGCTGTATCTCAGTTCAGGGCTCTTAGCCTCTAGCCTGCCATCGGTTATGCTGAGAGCCCCAGCATGCTTGGAAAATAAAATAAAACCATAGGCCCAGTCTCTCAGAGTTTTCCTTGATAGGTGCAACGTTCTGAGGCTCCCAGTTGGTCACCCCATTGGGTGGCCAACCCTTTCACCACCAGGAATAATCCCTGAGTTCAGAGCCAGGAATAGGCTCTGAACACAGCTGATGTGCTCAAGAAACAAAAACAAGCAAAAAAGAAAACAAATAAAATTTAAGTTGTTTGCTTTGGTGGCTACATTCACCTCCGTGCTATGGATGCGGGGAGACAACTTAGTGGGGGGGGGGGGGGGGGCAAGCCTGGGGCTGTCCCGCCCACTTAACAGCATTTAAAACTCGACTCCAACACCCACTTCACCTCCCTTCTTGGATCTGTTAAATAACTCTGTTTTGGGCATAACTTGAACCTGCTGCAATTCTTTCTCTCTTTCTCCATATTTTTTATTATGGGACGTTGTTAGTGGATTGGAGCTGAGTAGTATGATGAGCCCATGTACTCAACTAACTCCAACAACTACCAACTCACAGTCCGGGCGCTACCTTTCCCTAACCCACATTCCTCTGAACCCCCCAATACTACTTTATGAAAACAAGTATCTAGCATTGTGCATTATCAATGATCAGAAAATTTAAAAAATCACATCATATTCTAAAATAAAATGAATAAATTATACTTCTTATAATTTATCAACTCATATCCTATTGGCATGAACATTTCCCTGCTCAGAATTTTATGCATTTTATATTATGTATTGAATTAATTTATTAGTTTTGGTTTTTGTTTCTGCTTTTTTGTTTTGTTTTGTTTTGTTTTGAAGGGGAACACACCCAGTGGTGCTCAGGGCTTACTCCTGTCTCTGCACTCAGGGATCACTCCTAGCAGGCTTGGGGGACCATATGGAGTGCAAGGGAACAAACCCAATCCGGCTGAGTGCAAGAAAAGGGCCCCACTGCTGTGCTATTGCTCCAGCCCCAAATTAATTTATTGATATAGTGACCTGTTGCATGGTGCTTTGAATTCCAGGGGACACGCCTTGTGGTCTGGTGCTCGGCCAAGAACAGGAAGCTGCTAAGGCCCAGCTGTTTAGGGGCCACCAGGGCATACCCAGCAGTGCTGGGGTGTGGCATGCTTGGAATTGAACTCAGGGTTGCATGACCTTCTCCCTTTGAGCTATCTCCCTCACCCCTCACTAGAAACTTAAATGAAAGTCTGGGTCAGGTAGAGAAAGCCCAAGCCACGGCACTGGAAAATCAACATCCTGAGGCAGCCCTAAGGCCCACAACAGCTTTTTATGCTTCAGAGAGTGGCTGAGAGCCAGGTGACCTAGAATTCTGTCAAGCACAGCTCCAAGAAACCTTCCAGGGAAACGTGTGCTCTCCTCCTAGCAGCCCATGGTCCGTGAGAGCCAAAGTCACTTCTAAATGACAAAGCAAGCAAGGACTGAGTAAAGAATGTCTCCTCTAAAGGGTAAACAGATGCACTGGGGCTGGAGAGTCCAGGAATTATAGCACAGAGCAGAGACAGTTGAATCCCAGTTTGATCCTGACAATACATGGTTCCTCTCTGAGCACTACACGGGACGGTCCTAGATGCCTGAAGCGGGCCCCCCCATCATACCACCGGTGCACCCACACCTCCCTCACTTAGCTCTTCTCCCCCCAAAAGAAATAAAATCCTTAACTGGTCCCCATGTTGCAGCATACTCCTCCCAGACTCCCCTTCTCTTTGTGCATAGCCAGCAATGAGGCATCATTGCTGAAACCCAGAGACTCCTCAGCTTATTTGATCTACTTCTCCCTTTGCAGAACAAAATAATTACTCAGTGTTCCTTGAAAATTTGCCTTCTTGAGGCAAAAAAAAAGGAGGAAACACCCACGACCATATCAGAGACCCACTACTGCCCTTGGATCATCAGAGACCCACTACTGCCCTTGGATCATTCCAGGTTGGATGCTCCCCATTCCCGAGAGGGATGCATTCCACTTAGGGAAATGTTGTCATCTGCATTTCCTGACTCCTGGCACCTCCAGCTTCACCCCAGACTAGGCCACTCAGATCAGTAGGGGGCAAATTATTTCCTCCCTCAGGATCCTGCAAAAGGAGCAGGTGTTTGGCACGTTGGATTTGGAACCATTGAAGAGCAACAAGCAGTGCCTTGCACCCACCCATCTGTGGACAGCTTTCTGACTACTGACCTGAGTTTTCATGTGAAATAACTAAAGTTCCCAGCCTAGAAGTTGCTTTTGATATTCACCATTCTGCTCTGCAATGACCAGGGGAATCCTGGTTCTCACCTTTGCCCCAAAACTTGTAATCTGCCCATTGGTTTTGAAGGCCTGAAACAACAGTAGCTACCATCCAACAGCAAGCATTTTCTCTTATTATCTGCTTAGATCCTCAAAACAAACCCATGATTGCATGCGCTAAGCAACTGAACTACCAGGTACGGAGTATTAATGGAGGATGCCCTCTGAGCAAATCTCTTCATGGGGCCTGCTTTGGGGTACTCCAGCTCTGGGGTACCCTAGGGAGTGGTTATCACTATTCACAAATACAGATGAGGAAACTGAGGCTCTGCATTATGAAACAATTTGCTTGCTCTCACCTAATGCACCTAATGGGAAGAAAACTCAGATACACGGGGCAGAGCTGCTACCAGCTCTCCCTGTGCTCAGCTGATCATGAGGTGCCCGGGAAGGAAGATGGGTTCTAACCCTGGTCCACCATCCCAATAGAGTCTTGCAAGAAGCCAGAGGAACCCCTACACCATGAGGGCAGTCATTTTCAACATCCGGACTCCACAGCTCATCAGAGCTCCACCCAAGAGCACAAGATGAGAGCCTACTATTGAGAGTATACCACCTGCATGGCAGAGCCTGGCAAGTTACCCATTTGATATGCCAAAAAAAAAACAATTATAGACCTCATTCCCATGACCTGAAGGAATGGTTAGAGGCTCTTCAGGTTTTTGGAGCGAGCAGATGCCCTTGGGCTACACTAGCATGCAACAAGACATATGGAGATGTTACTGGTGCCCGCTCCAGCAAATCAATGAAAAATGGGAAGACAAGTGATATAAGTGATTGCTCTCATAGAGCCCACCATTTCCATTCCTGGGCACACCACTCAAAAGCCCATTTGTTCTTGCTTTTGAATACACCTCATTGCATCAGTCCACAATCCCCTAATGAAACCCAAGCTGCCACAGTGAGTGCCGACTGGGTGACATGGGACACAAACATGCTTTCACACCTTTGTGTTTTAAATGCTCTGCTGGAACAGATGGATCCTGTTCTCGCCAGCCTGAAAAGACATTCTAACTCCTCGATTGTTAAGAGAGCTTATTAAAATGGAAATCAATTGCAACCGTGTACAAAATGAGTACACTGTGTTACTCTCCCTGAGCTTAAATGCTTTTTATGTAAAGTAAAGGCACAGGGACTGTTCTTGAATACAATGACCAATTGGCATGGCGAGCCTTGGGACAAAGGACATGTTATGACTTTGATTTGAAAATCATACCCAAATGTTAGTTTAGCTATTCCTAAATCTGTGACTTCTCATAAAGCTGAATTTTCTTTTCTTTTTTATGGGGGAGAGGGGGACTTCCCTCTCTTTCCAGGACCATGTCCAGGGCTACTCAACCAACCATGCAGAGTAGGGGTGTTGTGCAGGGGAAGGGCAAGGATGCAGAACTGTTGGAACCTTAGGGTGCCAGGTTTTGGGAACCTTCAGACTATATCTGGTGTGCTGAGGTATGACCTACGACCTGCTCTTGCTGAGCTAGTTCCTTCCCCCACTCCACCCTGAGTTCTCTTTCTTCAAATATCCTGATTAATATGAGGGTGTACTGATGGTATTCAGACGGGAGGCACTACAGAACGTAGAATCTGTCCTGGTGTTCCAGGCTGAGGCAAACAGAGGATTAAAGTCCGCCTGGTTAGACTGCAGTGGACTTCTTTGAGAATGTCAGTATCTTCCCTAAGACCACAAGTTCAGGAAGTGATACCAGGTCCCAAGCACATGCTTGGCACTCAGCTAGGCCAGGTCCCAAGTATATGCTTGGCACTACATGCTTGGTCCCAAGTACATGCTTGGCACTCAGCTAGGCACAGACTTATGCCTTGGGCCACTCCTAAAACTCTGAGTGGTGCCAAGGCCCTCTCCCCCTGGCTGGACTGAGGTGAGAACCCAAAGCAGCAGCAAGACGCATACAGTGCAGCACAGCTCTGCTCAATGTTTTCTGGCAAAGCAGCTGCTTCTCTGGACCTAGTAGACGAATTTGAGATGCAGAGACTAGGGAATTCTGCACTGTAAAAAGCTCAACAACTGGCATGAAAGCTAGGTCACAGCACAGTCTATGGTGTCTGAGCTCAGTCACTTACTGTCCCCACTGAGCACCCAGTCACATTGCACCAGATGCCCTTTCCTTATTTTTGCTTTTGAGCCCAGCAACAGCCCATATGAAATTAAGAATGAGCCAAAACTGTGCTCCTTGCACTGTTCTAAATGCAGATTCTCGGCTTAATCAGGCATCTTCTTTACTAGGTAAACTGTGCAACGTTTTGGGTTTTTTCTTTTTTCTCTATAAAAAGAGAAACAAAAGTCTACAAGCAAAGGAATGAAAATGACGGGACCATAGAGAAGAGAGAGGACCAAAAAACCAAAGGTGTAAAGGGAGGCACTGGAGGAAGTTAGAAGCTCAGTACTGGCTGTGAGAAGGGAAACAACTGGCTTCCAGGCTGTTAGATTCCAGGGGCAGGGGCTGTCCTGGAAAAGGTCACGCCAAAGGGCAAAGGTGCTGTGTGGCTCGGAGCACAGCTTCTGACACCATGAGACCAGCAGCCAAGCCCTGCCCAGCTTGTCTACCCAGGCTCTGTCTCTTCCCCCTGCATGTCTTAACTCCTCTATACAATAAGAAACAGTAGCAGGTTCCTAGGAGGAAGAACCCAGCTCCATGCCCTCTGCTTAGGAGCATGTGAATGCAAAGCAGTAAGCACTTGCCTTGCCTGAGTGTTCAAGGCTGTCACGCCGGTCACTCCACCTGCTACTCCTGGCTCAGCACTCAGGGATCACATCCAGTGAGCTGGGGGACCGACCTTATGGGGGTGTCAGCGACTGAACCCGGGTTGGCCACATGCAAAGCACATACCCTACCCACTGTACTTCACTTCAGTTCTGATTATTTTTTCTTTAATGGCAAGTAAGAAAAGAGCATTTTGAGGGAAGAAGTACCTGGCTCCACGGATCCCAAACTCCAAACCCCAATGAGGCTCCTGAATACAAGTGTTGTAGGAAAAAAACCCTGGACAGGGAATGGGTCCTCTCTTCCACCCCCAAAGCTTTCTAGGAAAGGCTAGTTATACTGTGACTGCTGAGCTTTCTAAGGCGGAAGATTGAGTCAGGAGATTGGGATGTAAATTAAAGACAGGGCTAAGATTATTGCTATAGAGGTGGCTGAAGATTTGGAAAGTCTCAGATCCCAGGTTTCCTTCCTACCACATCCATGGCTCAGTCCCCATCATGCAAGTGCCTATGAAATTCCTATGAAAGTTTATAAAGGCCTTTAACAAGTGCTTGCAGGCTTTGTTTGTTCAAGTCCTAGGCATTATTACAGCCTAATCACTGCCTGCAGCTCACCACTGCAAGCCTTTTCCTCTTTGTTCTCGCTTCCCTCCCACTGCTGTGAAAAGAAGAAACACATTGAAATAGGCTCCTGAATGGCTCTTTGGAAGTATGACAGGCAGGTTGGGCCAACTCTCTCTCTCTCTTTTACAGACCTAGCAAATCTGCTGCAAAGACTACTGGTCTTTCACATAGAAGCATGGTTCACCGCATAAGTCTGCAACCCTACAGAAGGAAGAATCAAGCTTCAACATGAGTCAAGAGCAAAAGTATAATTTTGCAAATTGTTAAGCAGAGACCCAATATCAGTTCAACACTACCCTCCCAGCCTGGCCCTAATGCCAACTCCTCCTCCTCCTCCTCTCTGCCACTGTCCAGCCCGGATCATGCTCTTCATCCCTCATTAGGGACACAGAAGTGCCAGTGTCAGAACTGGAATGGCAATGTGGCTACTTAAGCCTCTCATTATTTCAAATATACCAGGAAGCATGCAAATGACTTCCTGGAGGATACAGGATAAAATGCAATTCTACTAAGCCCTTTACCTAGCACCCCTCGCGCCTGCAGACACAAAACTAACTATAAATAAACAGAACTGCAGATACCTCCCCATTTCCACGTTTGCTTTCACAGATTGACTTGGTGGGTTTGTATACCACAAAGTCCCTGCATTTTAGTGATGGCGGGAAACTGGCCTTTGTAAGACCTATATTTCTGAACCCTGGAAAGAGCACAGGCCAGGCAGTCCACTGAGAGGGAGAAAGCTATGCCCAGAGCTTCCTCATGCACTTAAAGCCTCAGGCGTGCTGCAATGAGGGGGCAGCAGAGAGGGACTATGGTTTCTTCTCATTTTAATGTCCCTTCAGCATTTTATTTGCTGTTTCATTCTCCTTGACCAGGCAGGAGAAATATGTAGTGCCGTGGTGTCTTCCTTCTTAGAGTTCTGCTTCCTCATGGGCCATGCCCGGTGATCAAGCTAGTTTTTCAAGCTTTTTTTTTTTTTAAATCATAATAAGGTAAAGTCTCCTGCAGAAAATCTGTTTCCTCCTTGTTAAAAAAATAGTAACAATCTTTATAAGTCCTTTTTCCCCTATTCAATTTTGTTTGTTTGAGGGACACACTCTACTTATTTCACTGTGGTTTCTTTTTTTGCTGTTGTTGTTGTTTTTTGTTTGTGCTAATTGTTTATGTTCTTGGGCAATTCCCAACAGTGTCAGGGCTTACTCCTCCTTCTGCGCTCAGGAATAACTCCTGGCAGAACTCGGGGGACCATATGTGGTGAGAGGAATCAAAGCTGGGTTGGACATGTGCTAGGCAAGTCCCGATTTATTGTACTATCCCTCTGGTTTCTTTAGGTTTTTAAAAACCTATAGCCAAAGAAATAGCAACCATTGAATGACATGTGGATCAATGAAGTCTGTGGACAATTTTGATCTAGGTGATCAGATTAAGACTACAGTAGCAAGAAAGACAGGGCCCGATGACAGTGCAGGCTGCTTTCCGGGAAGCACCGGATTTTAGACCTTCTCCCTGTCCTGACTCCCCACATTCTTAGAAGAAGCAGAGATGCATATTACAGAACAGGAGACAGATACGGGAAGGGTGGGAAGGGGAGAGCTGTGAGGCGGGAGGAAAGTTTGGGCAGACTCAGTCTTGGTCTAATCTTCAGAGCTTCCAGGGTGAGTCCGAACAAAGGACCTTTTCCATTAAAGAAGCAAACCTGCTCACTCTTTGCAAAGATAACAACAGTGGGAAGGAGTTCCCTGGCACCACATATGATCCCCTGAGTCCAGTCAGGAGTATCCCTGAGCACAGGACCAGAAATAAGCCCTGAGCACCATCGAGTGTGGCCTCTAAAACTAAAAATAAGAATAAGAATAGTAAAATCGGGCCGGAGCGATAGCCCAGCAGGTAGGGCGTTTGCCTTGCACAAGGCCGGCCTATGCCGCCCGGGTTTGATCCCTGGCATCCCATGTGGTCCCCCAAGCACTGCCAGGAGTGATTCCTGAGTGCAAAGCAGGAGAAACCCCTGAGCATTGCTGGGTGTGACCCAAAGCAAAAAAAAAAAAAAAAAAAAATAGTAAAAGCTGGCATGCTGGTTTGCAAGCAGAGATGCAGAAAGTCCTAAATCCGGATCCTGAAGAGGCTGAGCAAGATTTCTTAATCCTGTTTAGTCAGATATTCACTCAACCACCCTTCAAGGAGCAGGGCACCAACTGCCAGCCAGGCCCTCAGGGACATAAAACCACACTCAACAGATGTAGTTCCTTGTCCTTTAAATGGAAAACTGAAAGTTAATCATTGCTCTGAAGGAAGGTTTGAAAGTGGGTGAGGGTAACTAGAGGGAGCTGATCCAGAACATTTAAGACCAGATTCTCTGAAGTTAGGGATTGCTCAGCAGACCTGGGGTGCACTGTCCACAGTGGCTGGCACCCAAGTTTAACCCCAGCACCACACAGAACCCTGATACCTCCAGGTTAGCTCTGGAGTTCCCTGAGTATTGCCAGGATTGACCAGTGGCCCCTGCACTGCAGGCCCCCAAATCGAACTATCCAGCCCAGTAGCAGAGCATTGTTGGACATGGTCTCCTGGGCCTCTGAGCACTATATGAGAGCACCCCCCCATAACCTTTCAAATTCATGAACCCATCTGCTCAAGTGTGTTCAGAGAAGCTTATGCTCAGCAGTGAACCCAAGTGAAAAACAGTTCTTACCAAGGGTGCTGATGGCGGGGAGGTGGGGGAGCCCCCAAGGGTGGGGGAGGTGGAGGTGGAGGAGGAGGTGGGGGTGGCGGTGGGACAGGCATACGTCACAGTGCTAGTGTCTCTCTGGCTTGCCAATGGTCCCACTGAGAACAGCTTCTGCTCTGAAAGAAAAGAAAAAGGACACTTGTCAATGTGATATCTTTATTCATACAGGTAATGACATTATCCGTTATCCGGACACGAGCACATTCTCACACTTGACATCCAGCCAGTCGGGCAATAAATGCCCTGGAGACAGGAAGAAGGAGGCCGATTTATAGAGAACTGGATGAGAGAACTGGTAACAAATTCTATCTCTCGATGGTTTCCAGGGCGTTTGAAAAATACTTTCCACATGCTCCCATTTTCCTGAAACAGCACAGTGGAAACAGATCCAACCTTTCCCAGAGGTGGTGGCTTCCACGCTACTCACGAAGCAGCCACTCATAAAAGCTCAGAAACAGTGAGTCACTTCCCTGCTCAGTTCCTGTCACCTCCAACATTTCGGGATGTTTCTGTGCTCCTGCTCCTATATCACCATCTCATAAAATCAAGACATTTTTCTTCAGATGTTATAGCTGTTATTTGCTACAGAGAGGGCTCTGGGGTCTGATTTTTACATGTAACGACTATGTTTTAAGCAGTTAACATGGTAGGATGTCTGATCTCCAGAAAATGTGTGCAAATAAGTATATGCTCTCTGTGTGTGTGTCTTAGAAACCGCCCCAAGACACAATACTACGCTTAAAACCTAGCTTTAAAATAACTTCAGTTGGCAAGAATGAAGAAAATCTATATAAGATCTAGAAACAGGGCTTGTGAGGTAAGGCATTTGCCTTGCACGAAGCTGGACTTGGTTCTAATCCCAGCACCACTTATGGGCCCCTGAGCACAACCAGCGACAATCCCAGAGCATCACTTGATCACTTGATCACTTGACTTCCCGTAGATCATCGATTACTGAGCGGGTACCAGTAACATCTCCATATGTCCTGTCACATGTGAGATAGGCCAAGGGCATCTGTGCGCTAGAGGAACACACAGAGACTCAAACCATTCCATCAGGTCATGGGAATGAGGTCTATAATTGTTACTGGAATTTGGCATGTAAATAAGACACGGGTAGCTTGCCAGGCTCTGCCGTGTGGTTGTAGTATACTATACATATATACTGGGATGACATACTATACATACTATACATAGAGCATAGTCAGGTGGAAACCCTGAGAACTGCAGCCTCTGCACAAAACAATGAAAGAAAGAAAGAAAGAATCTAAAACAAGCAGAAACAGAACTTAAGAGAGACAGGCAGGTAAGCTTCTACTCTGTGGTCCCTGAAAGGCCAAAAAGGAAACCTGTGCTTTGGGTTCTTCAGCTGCAAAATCCTATAGCATTTTTATTATTCTGTATAATATTATTATCTTCCGGAGGCAGAAAGCAATCATGAAATATGGTGCTTTATCTCTAAAGCCATTCACTGGCTATATTAGCTCTATTTACTTTTTATTAACATGCTAATTAATTTCCACAATAGTCTAAGGTCTAGTTTATTTACTCCCATAATTATATTCAGAAACATTAAGTAGTTTGCACACAACTAGTAATAGTACATCTTGGATTGGAACATAGGATTTTCAGATTTTAAAATCCAACCTCCTTCACAAGTTTTTTAAAAAAAATTTGCTAAGCTACACATAACACAAAATTTATCATTTTTAAAGTACTGTGGCCTTAAGTACATACATGATAGTGCACAATCATCATCAATTGGGAGAAAATGGCTGAGGCGCCCCACACAAAATCCAGGTGCAGGGTCAGGGATCCCCTTCTGTCCCAGGGGATTGGTGGCTGGCGACGGAGAAAGATGCAAGAATCCGGCGAAGTTTCAAAATGCTTTACTTAACACAGGTTCATGCATACAAATCAGCAATAAGAAAAATCCTGAATTTAGGATTCCCAGCTGGGCCCTGGCCACGTGTAGGCCAAGATGACAGCCACCACATGTTAAGGCCCTGCAAAGAAGAGACTACTGTAAAGCGGTGCCAGCAGAAAAGGGGAAAAGGAGAGAGTGAGAGAGAGCAAAAGAGAGAGCGAGTGAGAGCGAGAGAGTGAGATAGAGCGAGAATGAGCGAGAGTGAGGGAGCAACAGTGAGTGACAGCGAGAGAGCAAGAGCGAGAGAGAGTGAGAGAGCAAGAGCGAGAGAGCAAGAGCGAGAGAGAGTGAGAGAGCAAGAGCGAGAGAGCAAGAGCGAGAGAGCAAGAGCGAGAGAGTAAGAGAGCAAGAGCAAGAGAGAGCGAGAGAGCGAGAGAGAGAAAGAGAGAGAGAGAGAGAGAGAGAGAGAGAGAGAGAGAGAGAGAGAGAGAGAGAAAGAGAGAGAGAAGCAGGCTAGTTTTGTATCCCTGGAAACGCTGACCTCCCACTCCATTGGAAAGCCATCAGGGTCAAATGCCCTCAGGTAATTTCTCCCAGGACCTCACCTAGACCCTTTGAATATTAATGTTGCAGAGCAAAGATCTGCCTAGGAAGTGCCCTGCAGGGTAGAAAGGGGTTTCTGAGGTGAACTGTATCTCAGACTACAAAGACATGCATCTGTACCAAAAAATATACTCTAGCCAGTTAAATATTTCTCCAAGCCTTCACAAGAGTCTCGTCTTTGCTTTATGGTTGTTCTGTATATTAGCTTTGAGTTATCAGAGAGCCATGCTTGCTTGCTTGCTTGGAGACAAACAGCATTTCTCTCTGGTCTAATTACTTAGAGATCCAATGTGGTCAGACAAATATACCAGGAAGATCTAGCTAGTCCCACGATGATTATGGCAGCATGAAGAGAATAGTTATACCAGCCAGGATAGAATACATGGTCAGATGAGCTGCCACATTCAAACTGCCCTCCTCCTATCTACAAAGTGCCTGCAGGAGACAACTCCAGGCCAGATGCAGAGGCTCTAGGCAGGTATACAGCAAAAATCAATATTTATGGAACTTTTTCATTGTACCCAATAACTCTACCCTTACAACAATAACCCTCTTACTCCTCCCCTTACCCCCCCAAACCTCTATTCTGCATTCTGCCACTATGAATTCATCTATTCTAGATAGATCCTTTATGTGGGTATGCAGCATTTGTCCTTTTTCATCTGCTTATTTTATTTAACATTAGTTCATGTTGTAGTATGTACTAGCATTTAAGTTTGTATTATTCTTTTGCATATGTCTATGGTGTCTTGATCATCCATTCATCTGGTTTTGTTTCTTTTTTGGTTTGGGGTGGTTACCTCCAATGGTGCATAGGGTAACTCCCAGCTCTGTGCTCAGGGATCGCCTCCTGGTGGTATCCAAGAGAACATGAAGTGCCAGCAATAGAACTTTGGCCTCTTATATGCAAAGCATACACTCAGCCCGTTGACCCGTCACTCTGACCTACCCATTCGACTGTTGATGGACACCGAAGTTGCTTCCACCTTTTGAACATTGGTACAAATATCAATGCAAATATTAATACAAATATCTCTGTGGGTCCCTGCATTCATTTCTTTGGACATAAACTTCAAAGTAGAATTGCTGTATTATATGGTATTTGCCATTTTCACCAAGTATCAAAATCCTTAAAAATTTTAATGACATAAAACATGTGAATTGATTACTGAATCAGTGCATCTTTCCTTAATAGTGAAACAATAAAATAGAGACTGAAAAATATCATCAGAAGTCATACTAAACCAAAGCAGTGCAGAGATTCCAGAAGATAGCAAATACTTAAACAGGTAACACCAATTTTATTTTATTTTAATTTTTTGTTTTGTTTGAATGCCACACCTGTTGATTCTCAGGGTTTACTCCTGCCTCTCAGGGCTTACTCCCTGCCTCTCAGGGATCACTCCTGGTGAGTTTGGGATACAAGGGACCAAAACCAGGTTGACTGCATGCAAGGCAAATACCCTACCCACTACACTATAGTTCCGGCCCCAAAGTTACTTTATTAGACTATTTAATATACCTATGTGTCAGACAAGACTGACTGAATGCTAAAGAAATTTGAATAAAAGCCCACAATTCAGTGGAATAAATTTAAATGACTAATTACTTTAACACTTTATTTTTACAGAAGCCCTGAGTATATACTTTACATGATCTTTAATTCAGTGCAAAAAATAACTTTAGTCAGAAAATTTACAGCACGGATTAAATGGTTGGTTGCTAATAGAACAAAAGAGGTATCTTTATAGAAGAATTTCGCCTTTTATCCAAAACAGAGACAAACTTGCTTTCTTTAGTAAAGAATTGGAAAAGAATTAGAGGACTAACTTAAAAAGAGTTTCAATGATTGCTTACCTAAGGATTTTTCCATTTATCTAAAGAAAAACAATGGCATACAGCAACCATAGGAGAATAGTGACAGAACTATTCATGTTTTCTGCACACAGTTATATATTCCCAGCTGCTTCTGTACTCAGCGAGATCATGTGACCAAGCTCCAGCCAACAGAATAAAGGTGGAAGCAACGTGCTTCATCTCTCAGCTGGCCCTTTCACCTGCAACTCTTCTCTCTTATTCACTTATGGGCTGGAACAAAGGTCCGCTTTGTGGGCAGAGTCATAAGACACAAGGAGTCTTGATTCCAGACTAATGGTCCATCTATCCATCCATTCACCTATCCATTTTTATAGTGCTGGAGATCCAATTCAAAGTCTCACACACTTGAGTCATGGGCTCTATCACTAATCGTGTGGCATTCCTGGCACGCTGACACCTTTATTGAAGGGTCATTTGCATATACCCCAATTAGATTTAACATATGTGATTTCCACTCTATTAAGTCATGGAGAGTTTGGAGTTCATCTATTATAAGCTTAGCATATCATAATCTGCCTCTAATGTTTAGCTTACCTAGTGTGTTTTATATTATAATTGAGTAAAATATAGCAAACTGCCATTATTTGTGATAATTAAGTTCTATAATGCAGCCATAAACAATGAGTTAGCAAAGGCTGACTCATTACTCCAAAGACAAATACAAGATTGGGTGTCTGAGTCCGAGGATAAGAATTTTGTCCAACAATTTATGTATCAAATAATCAAATATACCATATCTGATTTTTAAATAGAATTAAATGTGGCATATTTGTTGTATTTCTGCCTAGAGAAGTCTAATTTTGTCTTCGGGGAGCTACCTAGTTAACTTTCAAAAACAGTATCAGAGCATAATTCAAGTGTCGTCAGTCTTAAATAAAACCTCATTCCTGTTTGGCCAGGGCTAGCACAGCAGCTGAGGCACTTACCTTGCATTTGGCTGTCCAGAGTTTGATCCCTAGCACTGCATATGATCCTCCATTACCCGCCAGGAGTGATTCCCGAATACAGAGGCAGGAGTAATTCTGAGCAAGACCAGTGTAGCCCCAAACAAACCAATCCAACAAGAATCCTCCTTCCTTAGCTTTACTAATGAGGCATAATTTCTATTCTATTCTTTCTCTGTGTTCACCTGGCAGAGATTAAAAAAAAATATTTCTGAGCCCCCGAAGTGAATGGGACTTCACACATATTCCCACGGGCTCCTCCCTTACCTTTCTCTCTACCCACTTCAAACTCGTGTCTGTGAATGATCAGGTACCACCAAGTCCTGCCTCTGCTGACATCACAAGACTTTTCAAGCTCGAGGATTGGAGGATATTTTTTATGTGTAGCACTTGATGTCTGTGACGACTTTTTCTCAAGGGATATAATAATGAAGCAATTATCCAGAGAAGTATTTGTTAAAATCTGACAGCTCTGAATAGCAGAGCTCCAGGAAGTCACAAGCTGTTCCCATAAGCCCTTTGATGTTTTGTACTCTTCAAACACATTTTTAAAATGCTATTTGCTTTGTGATGTATTAACAAGTGTTTAGAATTAAAAAAAGAAAAAAGCTTTCTCAAAGCCTATTGTATTTTCTCCCAGTTAGGAAACTAACTCTCAAAAACATGGCAGCCAAACCAGACTAGTGTTCCTCAACTTCTTTCCATCTGTTGCCCCTTCTGACCTGCTTCCTTCCTGAACCCCAGCCCTATCTAATTGGTTGACTCCCTAATCTGGTGCTTTGGGTAACTATTTATGTGATTTTTAACCTGTGATCCCCTCAGATATATGCTGGGAGTTTACACGGAACCAGAAACAAGGCTTCTGGTTGAGATACACAAGGTGAGATAGCCAAGCAACCCTGGAGGGTGGTGAGGGAACAGAACCAACTGCTCTTCCATATGAGACTCAGCTACTGGGTTCAGTGTCAGTCCCAGACCCACCCAGGCCTGAGATCCACTTCGACTCTGTTCTGTCCAAGTGGGTTATGTGGCCAAGTCATCTGGAACCTGTGGGGGTTCATTTTCTTCCTTTATACAAGCTATACTTAATGCACAGTTTGATGTCAGGATTAAAGCCAAAACTAGACCAAGAATAGAATACAGGTCAAAGGGTGGGAAAATGGGCCTCACAAGCAGAAAATCCTAGTTCTATCCTTGCCACTCCCAAAGCACCAGCAGTTTGACCTGAGCACTGAGCTGGAAGTAACCCAAAGTATGGCCCCAAAATAAAAAATAAAACAAAATATTACATGATATATATCCTGCCAACTATCAGACCACAATTCCAAACTCCCTTTATTATCCCCACTCCTACTTCCCTTGCCACAGTTACTGAAATGCAGAGGGGAGAAATGTTCCAAGGGAAGTAGAGTGCCAGGTTCTCTCATTACCAATTTAGGTGCCAGGAGAAAAGACAAGAAATAGGACTTGGTAGAAGTTCTTCCAGTTTTCAAGAGGAAAAAGGTAGGTATGGGAGTCTGCTGGTATCAAAAGAAACAGCACAGAAGCAGAGACAGAAGTGGGGCAAGCAGGCAGCCTGGAAGATTCTGCATGAAGGGAGAGAAGAGGAACGGGCTGGAATCACACTCACTCCACAGCATCTCTTTTCTTAGGCAGGTGAACATCTGTCTGATGGCCATCTGCCAGCATCTGAACACTTCTCTTGCCTGAGGAATCTCTCACACTGCAGACTCACTTCCTCCAGCCAAAATCGAGGGAATCCTTTCCCTAGTATTGCAGGCAGGGATAGCCACTGACTCAGAGGTGAGACAGCAGATGAGTGGATGGGGGTGGGGGGGGGGGCTGTAGGGGACACACTCAGAGGGGAGAAGGCCTGGCGCTGAGCCAGAGACCTTTTTCAGCTCGGCCTGACTCGTGTTCAATGGGCACACATCACTATTCTTGGTTAGATCTTCCCTTCAACCCCAACAGTGATCAGTGCCCCAGGTCCTGATTTTCCTGTAGCATTCAGTTTTGAACGGTGGATGACTAGTCCATAAAACACATTTAAAACCTGGGGATTCAACAGAACGCCTGTGTTGTGCAGGATCCACAGGCTGCATGGAGCAACCTCTTTACTGGGATTGAGGAGACAGTGGGTAGGGCCAGGATAGAGGAAGGAATAGTGATACCCATTTGTTGTAGGGGGTGACTTTCCTGCTTCTGTTTCTACTTGATGAGTGAGTCTGTGCCCATTCAGACAGAGGTGTACACCAAGCTTACCCACCGCTTAGCGCCAAGCTATGTGTTTTTTTTTTTGTATGCCTCTCTATGTCTACCGGATGAGCTTTGCAAGTTGGTTCAGAGAGAAGTAACTCACGGTAAACAATTTTACACGCCAGTTGCTTTTGTCGAAACTATACTCATTTTTTTCCCAAAAGAAGTCAGATGTCAGCTGTTCTCAAATAGAAAATATGCCTATTTTTACAGCATAAGAAACTAGATCACTGCTATTTAACAAAAGGTTCTTTGCAGGCTATAAAAATGTGTTTGAACAGAACCCTGAAAATAAGGTTCACTGCGTGTGCATATCTTTATGTTTTGACACTGTCCCACAGAGTCTCTTGGTTCTATGACTATGAAATTATGAGGTGAATAGGGGTTGGGGAGGAGGAGAGGAAACAAAGATTTCTTATTTCTGAAGTAATGAGGATGAATGTAGCCTTTTTTTAAAAAAAAGATTTTATTATACCACCATGAGATATACAATTACAAAGACGTTCATGTTTGGGTTTTTGGTCATACAGTGTTCCAGCACCCATCCCTCCACCAGTGCCCATTTCCTACACCAAAGTCCTTCCCTAGCCTGCCTCTATGGCAGGTTTTTTATCTCTTTTACTCTGTCTCTCTCTTTTCTATTCCTTCTCTTATATATTGTGGATTGTAATACATACACTTAGAGGTTATCATGTGTATCTTTTTGCCTGTATTTAATGCTCAGTTCTAGGTTGGTTGGGGCTTTTTTAATTTTAATGCCAAGATAGGACCGAGAAGATCCGCCAAAGAACTCCACATAGGGACCCATGGCCTAGAATGGAACGAACAGGGTGAGAGACTAACTGAATTCATCATGTCCACCAAGACCATTCATGAGAACACACAGTTCCAAAGGCTGAATCGAAACACTGGGCATGGGAATCCCCCTAGTGGACAGTTCCACAATGAAACTGACCACATCATCTTCAATAGACGGTTTTGCCTGACCGATGTCGCTGTTGCCCCCAAAATTCCAAACAGGACCGACCACCGTCTCCTTCATGCAAAATTCTACTTCATGCAATGGGGAGAAAAGGCAGCAAAGTTTAAGAAGAGAACTCCCAGAATGACCACCAACTGGGAACTCTTTGGCACCATTGCAGCAACATGGGAAGATACCACCATCGATGACATCGATGAAGAATACAACCGACTGGTTCAGCACCTCCATTATTGTGTGAAGAATGTCGAGAGAGAGAAAGCCACAAAAAGGATGCCTGTCTTCAAAAACTCTAGAGCTCATTCGCCAACGTGGCAAGGCGCGAGCCTAAGGCCGACAAAATGCTAACATCCAAGCTTGCAAAGCAGTGCAGAGAAGCGATAAAGGAAAACCTCAAAGAGATAAGAGCAGAAGTACTGGAAGATGCAGAAGAAGCCAGGAAAAGCATTCACAACGCTCGCCTGTCCTTCACCAACTATAAGACCAAGATGACTGCCCTCCGACGTAGATCTGATGGATCTATCATATCTTCCAGAAAGGCAATGGAGAAGATTATCTATGACTTCTACTCAGATCTCTTTGATAGTCACGTCCACCTACCCACATACCAAATTCCGCAGGATGGATGTCGTTCCCAATGTTCTCCCTTCTGAAATCTGACATGCCATTTCGTTGGTAAAGAAGGGAAGAGTACCAGGCCCAGACAAAGTCAGACCCGAACACCTGAAGAATCTGCCGTCGGTACTCATCAATACACTGGCTCGGCTCTTCACATGCTACCTGTCTGAATACATTCATGACATTGACAACTATCGCCCCATCTGCCTGTTGTCCGTCATCTACAAGCTGTTCACTCGATTCATCCTGAACAGGATTGACAGAACATTAGATAAAGGACAACCATGTGAGCAAGCTGGCTTCCGAAAAGGATTCAACAAAATTGACCATATCCACATGGTAACCACGCTCATTGAAGTTTGTAGGGAGTTCAAGATGCCACTCTGTCTCACGTTCATTGATTTAAAGAAAGCCTTTGATTCTGTGGAGACTGAAGCAGTCATCGAAGCCCTAGCCAAACAGGGTGTTCAAACCCAATACATCAAGATCCATCATGAGTTGTTTTACGGATTCACCACCAGGATCTCACTATTCTACAAGGAAGTGATTATTGATGTCAAAAGAGGGGTTCGGCATGGTGATACCATTTCACCAAAACTCTTCAGCACCACCCTTGATAACGTCATGCGACAATTAGACTGGGAAGGAATGGGAGTGAAGATAGATGGTTGGCAACTACACCACCTCTGCTTCACTGATGACATCATTCTAATAACACCAAACATTAGCCAAATAGCACAAATGCTGGCTGACTTTGACCGAGAATGTGGAAAGATCTGTCTACAGCTGAATCTCAACAAAACTATGTTCATGAGAAAGGAACTAGTAATACAAAAGCAGGATGAGAATGCTATTCAGGTATCCCAAAGAGGACTCAAAAGAGCTATGCTTGGAATATCACGCCTCACTCAAGTGAAAGAAGGAACCGAGCTCCAACCTCTGTCGCTGTTCCAGAGTCAGGGGTGCTGTCTCGTTGCCAAGGCATCAAAAACCAGATGGGCTGGACATGTAATGTGATTTGGAGATGACCTCTGGACTAGAGCCATTACCGACTGGATTCCACGGGATGTCAAAAGATCATGTGGCTGCCCTCCTACAAGATGCTCAGACTTCTTCGTCAAGACCCTGAACGAACGGTTTGAGACTCTTCATATTCCTGAAGCATGCAGATGCCATTGGGCTTTAATGGCACGTGATAGGGTCAAATTGAGATGTTACTGGCGCCCGCTCAAGCAAATTGATGAATAACGGGATGTCAAGTGATTAAGTGATCTAGGTTGGTATTAACACTTTTGACAATTATTAAAACACTGTTCCCTTCTCTGTCTTACCTAACCTCTGACTCCCTATGTTTGTGGTAATTTCTACCTCTGAAAAGACCTCCTGGTTCATCTTTTGCCTGACCTTTGCCTGACCTTTTGCCTGACCTTGCCTGCACACACACATATGTCATGCAAATAAATGCAGTCATTCTATGTCTGTCTTTTTCCTTCTGACTAATTTCACTTAACGTGATCCTCTCCATGTCCATCCATTTATAGGAAAAACACACAGTGGAAACACCATCCACACTTTTATTTTCATAGAAGCACTATTCACAATAGCCAGAATCTGGAAACAACCAGTGTTCCGAGAACTGATGACTGGATAAAGAAACTTTGGTACATCTACACAATAAAATACTATGCAACTGTTAGGAAAAATGAAGTTATGAAATTTGCCTATGAATGGAGCCTTTGAGGTCATCTGTGGTCTCAACCAAGCTCTGGTCCTGCTCCTAATCAGTCATTTACTTACCAAGTGGGCCCTGTAGCCAGAAAACCATTATCTCCAAGGCTCATGAGGACATAAGGTACACATGAAATTGTTCCCCTTTGTTGTCAGAGATATAGTACACCAGATAACATGCTTGCCTTGCATGTAGCTGCAAGTAGCCAATTTGTGTTGGATCCCTGGCACTTCATATGGTCCCCAGAGCCCACCAGGAGTGATTCCTGTGTGCAGAGCCAGGAGCAACCCCTGAGCACCACCGGATGTGGACCCCCCAAACAAAACAAACAAAACAAAACAAAAAGATCCCCCAACTATGTTTCTTTCTACTGCACACAAGAGAGTGTTCATTCTCTACTTGTTCCTCTCCTTCTGACTGACCACTCAGTATAATATATACAGCCTTCTGAGCTTTCAAGGGGGTGGGTTTGGGTGAGGCTACTGGAAGGGACCTTGAGACACTGGTGGAGGGATGCTGACACTGATGGTAGTTATGGTGTTAGAATGTTGTATGCCTGAAATTCTATTATTAATAGTATTGCAAATCACTGTTCCTATAAAAATGGCAACTGGAGTGGGGAACTTTCTCCCAAAGATGTAGTAAAGCTGCCATGATAAAAGTAAAATAATTAAAGAATTTTTTGAAAACTTCTCCAAGTGATGGTGAAAATGTGTTGAAAGTGCTATTTTCTGCTGTCACTTCCTTAGTGAATGAAGAAATTCTTTGAGAAATTCTCTCTTCTGCGTCATCCCACCTATGAAACCTCCTGCCCAACCTGCCTCTCCATGAAAACTATCTTCTTCTCATAACTACTTAGTGGCCCAAATTGAATCACTATGCAATAGCCTATTAAAAGCTGTTGATGATTGGGTTTCAGTCATACAGTGTTGCAGAATAAAGTACCAGAATTTTATTCTAGAACACCTGTGTTCTAGAATTTGAGTGAGGACCACTCTAAATTCAAACCACTTATTTGTAGAGTAATGCTGGTCCACAAAAATTTTGCAAAGTTAAGAAATAGCTGTAGCAGCTACATGATGGGAATAACCTGTGTTAAGTAGCCACAGGAGTTTTTGAGCATCAAAGAGAGATTTCTGTACCCCTGTGGTTGAAAATCAGTCATAATAATAAAGTGAATCCATCTCAATACGGCTGCAATAATGGTGTCACACACTAGTCTCAGAGCTTTAGTATTTGTCTGTATACTCTTCATAACACCCAACCCGATAGACAATATTTATTATCTTGGTCTTCACAGGAGGAAGGAGGGCCTCAGAGATTAAGAAACTTGCCCAAGGGCTGGGGAAATAGCACAGTAATTAGACATGCATCTGACTCCTGTTCCACCCCCTCACACCACCTGGTCGCCCAAATCTCAAGAAGCCCTCATGGCCCAGGTGGAGAATCATGGCATGAGCCATCTGGCATAGTGCATCAAATATTGCCTGGAAGGTCCCTAGGTCTCCTGAGCACTGCTTGGAGGCTCCCAAAGAAACTTCTCCTATCCTAAGACACAAGGCAAACTAGTAGATTTATCTAAATTAAATTAAACATTCAAACTTGGGGTGTATGGCTTCAGAATCCATTCTCTTATGCAGCACAGAAACGCAACTCATGCTCTGTCACATCTACTTTGTCACCTGAGCTTATTTTTTAGTAAAGAAATTTTCTTTGCAAAATAAATTTTACCGTATTACCATTCATATAATGCCAGTCACAATTGCCATAAGTAAAAAGTAATACTGAAAAAATTCAATAATTAGTATTACTTGTCTTCCTGTTGTTCATCGATTTGCTTGAGCGGGCACCAGTAACATCTCCATATGTCCTCTTGCATGCTAGTGTAGCCAAGGGCATGTGCTTGCTCCAGGAACATGAAGAGCCTCAAACCATTTGTTCAGGGCATGAGGTCTATAATTGTTATTGGGTTTTGGCACATCAAATACGACACGGGTAGCTTGCCAGGCTCTACTGTGCGGGTGGGATACTCCGGTAGTAGGCTCTCAGTTGGTGCATTTACTGATGAATCATGTGGCCGTGTACAATGGGGAGGGATTGGCTTTTCTCTTGGGTGGAGTGCTGACAGGCTGTGGAGTCTGGATATTGAAAATGGTTTCCCTCATGGTGCAGAGGTTCCTCTGGCTTCTTTTGAGGCTCTATTGGGATGGAGGCCAGGGCTAGAACCCGCCTTCCCTCTTGGACGTCTCATGAGCACAGGGAGAGCTGGTAGCAGCTCTGCTCCATGTATCTGTGTCACTTTTACTTATTATACTAATTATACCAACTCCACAGCTTGTCAGAGCTCCACCCAAGAGAAAAGCCGATCTCAAGCCCTGCTTGTCAGAGTCCCACCCTACAGCAAAACCTATTTCCAAGCCCAGGTATGCTTAAACCAGAGACACAGATACACAGGGCAGAGCTACTACTTGCTACTCCTGTGCTTGGCTGATCATGAGGCATCCAGGAGGGAAGGTGGTTCTAGCCCTGGCCTGCGAACCCAATAGAGCCTCACAAGAAGCCAGACAAACCCCTGCAACATAAGGGCAGCCATTTTCAACATCCGGACTCCACAGCTCATCAGTGCACCACCCAAGAGAAAAACTCAATCTCTCCCCATTGCACATGGCTGCATGGTTCAACATTAAATGCACGAAATGAGAACCTACCTACTACTGAGAGTATCCCGCCCACTGGCAGAGCCTGGCAAGCCACCCTTGTTGTATTTGATATGCCATAACAGTAACAATTATAGACCTCATTCTCATGACCTGAACAAATGGTTTGAGACTCTTCATGTTCCTGAGTGAGCACATGCCCTTGGGCTACACTAGCACGCAACAGGACATATGGAGATGTTACTGGGTCCGCGCTCAGCAAATCGATGAACAATGGGAAGACAAGTGATATGAGTGAAGTAAAAGTACTATCTAAATTCATTTTGGGGTTTCCCTCCTGATATCTAAACCTTTCCGCTCTGGGTTTTAGTGATCCAAAATAATGCTTCTAAACATTAATGGGAGATGAATCACTAGGAGGTTTGTTCAAGTGTAGATTCTGATTTGGGGCCCAGTGGGTGGGGTTGAATTTCTCTTATGGAGCAGGGGTGGGGTCACAGTCAGCAGTGTTTAGTAATTGCTCCTGGGGGTGCTTAGCAGACAAAATTCAGTGTTGAAGAATAAACCAGGAGTAAAAGAAACATCTTACTCCTCCACTCTCTCTCTGTCTCAGGGCTGAATTTATTACCTTTACTTTTCCATTGCAGTATCAAAACCAGGGCTTCACACATGCAAGGTACACACTGTATTCACCTGAACTTATAACAACCACTTAGGCAAGGTCAACACTGCTGTCCTGGGAAGCAGACAGAGTCATTTAAGAATGTGGACTCAAGGAAAATCAGTCTCAACTGCAGACCTGCTGAGTCTGAATCTCTAAGAATGTCACATTAATGAGTGACGCTTCTGCCAGCTAAAAATTGAAAAGTCCTGTTAGAGACTCTCTGAGATAATGATGACACTCTATATCTAATGTAGATGCAATGTCTGGAAAGACTCATTCTACCATGAATTCACGCAGCCTAGACTCAGAATTGGAAGTGATGAGCAAAAAAAGTAAAAGAAAAACCAAGCCCAGCGCTCATTCACCGTTTGAGCCCCTTACAGGGGCTAAATGGTGTATGACACCCAAGAAAGAGCAAAAGAGCATCTACCTCCTAGAATGAAATCTGCTCAGTCCTAGCCAGACATTATAGGGAATTTTCCACTGAGATGTTTAAAGGATTAATGAGAATTCACTTGTCTACATGAATTCTAAAATGAAGATATACTTTACTAGCAATCTAACACAATGTTTAGTAAGTCACACCTCCAAAGAGTTCCTACACTGGCTTCTTTTATGATTCTTTGAAGTCATAAAACGAAACCAATGAAGCATTATTGAAATACAAATCTGTTCCCAGATCATTTATTAAATTTATTATATTTAAAAACCATTCAGCAAAATCCATGAGTTGTTGATGATATTTATCATTGACACAGGCGTTGTAATTATGGCATAATGCCATACAAATCACTGTGTGGGGTTCCCAGAGTGAAAGAAGAAAATATTGATTTTTCTGACTATTTTTTTTGCTCCCTGTGAACTAACTAAAAGAAAAACTAGGCTTATTAAAAATACATAATATTAATCACACACTTAAAAAAGTAAGGCTCATTTTATATAACAGCTATGATTCTGGAAAACATCATCTCTAATTTTGGGAAATGAGGCATATTTTAGGTATAAAAAGGGCACTTTACAATTCAGCAGACACCCATAATCAATGTTATAAAAATTAATCATCTTACAAAGTAAAAGACCCCTCTTTCACTGATTTTGTGAAGTTAGTTTTTCTAAAGTAGGAGCTTCTTACTCCTAAGGTGTACTTGTAAGGGATAGGACTCCCCAAGGTGTTAGGAGTAGTATTGCCCAAGACAAGTCACTTGGACATTTGGATTATTCTGAACTGAGGTCAATGTAGGCCCTGCAAATTATAACATAATAGTTACCACACCCATTATAATTATCTTCTTGATCACTTGACTTCCCGTAGATCATCGATTACTCGAACGGGCACCAGTAACATCTCAATATGTCATGGCACATGCGGATAGCCCAAGGGCATCTGCCTGCTCCAGAAACATAAAGAGCCTCAAACCATTCCATTAAAGTCATGGAAATGAAGAATGGAAACTGAAAACCTTCCTAGAATTAAGTTTATTGCAGGAAAAAACTTTCTATCTGAAAAAATCTGTGAGGTGAGTTTTGCTTTTTGCAGGGCTAACATCTAAACATAGGGCATCTCTACCTCATCACGTTGGGCCTTTCCTTTCTCCAAGAGCCCCATGTTGGCCCTCTGCTTTCTCCGTGAGCCCCAGGTCTCGATCTCATTTCTTATTTCGGGATATAGAACTTCATGTTGCTGCATTATCTTGGAATCCACATGTCTAGGTAGAGCTGGCCATACATATATTTCATTTTTTTCTCCTACTAATATCATCTGTAATTGATGTGATTTGACAACCAGTCAGAGAAGAACTCAGAGAAATAGAGGAAATTTCCTTTTATTCTAAATAGAGGAAATTTCCTTTTATTCTAACTCTTGCACTTCAGTTGGTTATCTCCAACTGAACACACACTCCTTCCAAGATGCTCAGGTAAGGAGCCAAGTGCGTACATTTCAGACTTTAATCTTGTTCCCGATAGCTGGCACTGTTCCCACCCCACGCCTGGGACATCGTCCTCACATACACTTTTATTTCCATCCCCATATCTTTTTTGTTTGTTTGTTTGTTTTGATTTGTTTTTTTAAGTATTTTATTATACCACCGTGAGATATACAATTACAAAGAATTACAAAATTCATATTTGGGGTTTGGTCATACAGTGTTCCAGCACCCATCCCTCCACCAGTGCCCATCTTCCACCACCAACGTCCCTGGTTCCCTCCTCCCCCCAGCCCACCTCCATGGCAGGTTCTTTATTTCTTTCCCTTTCTCTCTCTTCTCCTTCCCTTCCAGACTATGGATTACAGAACATACATTAAAGGGTTGTCATGTACCACCGCGCCTATATTTAATGCTCAGTTCTAGGTTGGTATTAGTACTTTCGACAATTGTTAGCACACTGTTCCATTTTCTGTCTTACCTAGCCTCTGATTCCCACACTTTTGTGATAATTTCCACCTTTGACAAGACCTCCTGATACATGTTTCACTTGACCTTGGATATCATAATATGTACATATATATTTATGTCATGCAAATAAATGCAGTCATTCTATATTTGTCTCTCTCCTTTTGGCTAATTTCACTCAACATAATCTCCATGTCCATCCATTTATAGGCAAATTTCATAACTTCATTTTTCCTAACAGCTACTTTGGCTAATTTCACTCAACTTAATCTCCATGTCCATCCATTTATAGGCAAATTTCATAACTTCATTTTTCCTAACAGCTACATAGTATTCCATTGTGTAGATGTACCAAAGCTTCTTTATCCAGTCATCGATTCTAGGGCCCCCGGTTGTTTCCAGATTCTGGCTGTTGCAGGACACCTAAAAGCCTAGGCCTCTGCATCTGCCCTCGATTGCCTCCCTGCAGGTCACTTCATAGATATGGGGGTAGTCTAAATGTGGCAGTCTTATCTGACCATGTATTCTGTACTGGCTGGTATAAATATTCTCTCATGTTACCACAATCATCGTGGGACTAGCTAGATCTTACCTGCATATTTGCCTGGCCACGTTGGATCTCTAAGCAACTAGACCAGAGAGAAATGCTGTTTGCCTCCAAGCAAGCAAGCATGGCTCCCTGATAACTCAAAGGCAACTAAAATACAAAACTACCGTGAAATAGACGAGACTCTCGTGACGGCTTGGAGAAATATTTAACTGGCATTAGTATTAGTCTTTGGTACAGAGACATGCCATCTCAGAAACCCCCTTCTCTACCCTATAAAGGCAATTCCAGGCAAATCTTGGCTCAAAATATTAGGTGAGGTGCTGGGAGAAATTACCTGAGGGCATTTGATCCTTCCTGCCAGGGAAAGTTACATTTAGCTTATAGCTTCTCCCAGCTCTGCTAGGAGGCTTTTAATTAGCTCTGGGTCCTTGTAAACAACCAGATGTTTCCTGAAGTTGCTACATTTCTATGAAGCTATTTTCCTGTTTTCATCTCTTGATAGCCCAGCCCAGAATAGGCTGGGCTGGGGAGTGTGGGGGATTCCTAGCTATAAAATAATCTGTGAGGAGAAAGAAGCTCTCTCTTTTTCCCCCTTTTGCCATTTCGGCTTCCCTTGGTGTTTTGCTTCTCTGTCCTCTCCATTCTCTGTTGGGCCTCAACACATGGTGGCAGCCATCTTGGCCTACACCTGGCTGGGGCCTAGCTGGGAACCCAGAGTCCGGAGGTTTTCCCTGCTCTTGGATTGTATATTGGAACCTGTGATAGTAAAGCCCTTTTAAAACTGCATCGGATTCCTGACTCTTCATCCATTCCCTGCCGGCTTCGGAGGTAGAAGGGAACTTGCTTCCTGGCACTGTCAGGGACCCCGGCAGTGCTCCCGACACTGGCTATTGTGAATAATGCTGCTATGAACATAAAAGTAGGGATGGTATTTCCACTGTGTATTTTTGGCTTCCCAGAGTATATTCCCAGGAGTGGTATGGCTGGGTCAAATGGGAGTTCAATTTCTAGTCTTTGGAGGAATGTCCATATTGTTTTCCAGAAAGGCTGTACCAGCTGGCATTCTCACCATCTTTGTCTATGCTATTCAGTCTGCTTGGGATGCCTTTTGCCACCTGGAGAATTCCTACAATTCCTTTATTATTTTTATTTATTTATTTATTTATTTTTGCTTTTTGGGTCACACCCGGCAATGCTCAGGGGTTTCTCCTGGCTCTGCACTCAGGAATTGCTCCTGGCGGTGCTCGGGGGACCATATGGGATGCCGGGGATTGAACCCTGGCTGGCATGGGCGGGCCGTGTGCAAGGCAACGCCCTACCGCTGGGCTATCACTCCGGCCCACCTACAATTCCTTTAAAACCAGGCAGTAGTGTCTCTGCACAGATTTTCATTTGCCTCTGTAGAGCTAATTGCCTTACTGGACTTTGCTCATATTGTCATTATGACACTATGCATTCTAGCAATTTTCTTTTCCTGAATCTGTGTGTCTTCCTTCACTGGCTGATGGCCTAAAGATAGGAACTATGTCTTAGTTATCACAGTATAGTCAAGGTCAAAGTTAATACTAAAATACAGTTTAGTACTGATATGGAGAAGTAGGAAACATAAATACAGCAAAAGAGAGAGATATAAGGTTGGGAAAATAATTCACTGGTGGGGTAGATGCCATGCAAGGCTTAGAGTTTGATCCCTGGCACTGCATGTACCTGACTCTATTTCTGCTGGGTATAGTCCAAGGGAAAACCAGCCTCTGTTGTGTTTGACCCCTATAATAAAACAATGAATGATACCTTTGAAACAGCGCCTTATAAAAGCTCTGTGTAAACCTATGAACCAAGTTATCATCTTGAGGATTATTACATAGAAAAATAGAAATGAAAATAAGAATGGAAGAGAAGCTTAGGAAAAAGTCCAGTTTAACTGCAGACATTACTTATGTGGTTAAACATTTGGGAGTCTTAAATGTTGGAGTCTTAAAGCTTAGAAAAGCTTTAAGAAAAGCTTCAGTGGCACACTGGAAACAATCTAATCAAAGAGAAACAAGAGGGAGGTAGGGAATCAGGGACATTGGTGGTGAGAAATGGGCACTGGTGGAGGGATGGGTGCTGAAACACTATATGACTGAAACACAAACATTAACATCTTTGTAACTGTATATCTCAAGGTGGGATAATAAAGAAATGGGAAAAGAAGAGAAACAAGAGTAGGGGGAATAGTTTCCAGTTCTGGTATCTACTGCCCATCTATTTGTCTATCACTGAAAAACAACAAGTTACTTCTTTCCTAGTTTTGTCAAGAACAAAGCTAAAAAGTAGTACATGGCCCCTCTCCTAAAGCAAAGATCTTTTCAAAGGCAATTTCTCAAGTAAGGAGAAATTGGCTTCTTGGAGATGAAAATGATCTCCTTAAAGGGCAACAGAGAAGAAGCTTTTTAGTGTTTTAAATTAGAAAGCAACTTTTCCAGTTCCAGAGAATCTTCTTGCTTTAAAGGGGTGGAGTGATATGTATTAATTCTCTTCTTTTCCTGGAAACTATTTCAAAATAATATGCCAGAGGAAAATCTAAACACAAAATATCAGGTGGGGGGGCAGTGACCCTGAACTTCAATAATGGGATACGATTGTGTAGTGGCCAGTAAACACAAGGCATGTGACAGAGGGAACTGTTGGGTGGTGGCTTCAAACAAAACCTACAGAGCATCATTCGCAGATACCAGCTCTGCAGTGAGGAAAACCATCCATACTTGTTTAAGATAATGAGAAGATATGTGTAGGGGAGCCATTTCCAGTCTTTCTGTTAGCATCCTACGGTGCATCTCCTGTGCCAAAGAATTCACACTGGTCTAGAACTTGTCTTGGACTTTTGCTTACTGTCTGAAAACAGTTGGCCCAAGGAGAATTCAATTCATTCCAAGAGGAATAATAGAAAAGGGAATGGTCCGGGATCTGTACAAAACAGAATGAAACACTGAGAAAACAAAGTAGACAAAGTAAGAGGGAAAATGCTAGATGATATGGAAGAACATCTACCAGGAAAAAAACACACTGCTGCGAGGAGGAGAAAACTGTGACAAGGCATGTAGTTATTAACTCAAGGATGTCACAGAATAATTAACCCTTAACACAACTCTCAAAACCTGAGATGTCAACAAGAAGGTGGCCAAGGTGAAAATGAAGTCTCTACTCAGAGTCCAGAGGAAACAGGAATTGTTGGAAACACTGAGTATCACAGAGAACCAGACACAGGAGCAAATGGAAGCAAAGGCTTTAAAGGATCAGAGTGAAACTGGCAGACATGGAAGATGGGTAAAATGAATGATCAGAGCCCCTTAATAAAAGGTATACATAACTGGAACAGAACAAGTACATCATTTCAAGCATAAATACATCATTTCAAGGACAAATACAAGAATTCAAATATATAATTTCAAGCTCATAGTTTAAGATAAAAAACTTTCTTCTGTTTAGAAGAAACAGGGAAAGATGTCAAAGATTCAATGCCAACAAGTATAAAAGCCAGACAATTCAGGGCTGAAATCTACAGGCATCTAAAGACCATGTAGTTACCATATCACAGTTGCATGCAAACCTGAGAAAGAGGTAACAAAAGGAGGACTACTGACTGATCTCATTTATAAACAGCAAGGAAAAAAGACCCCAAAAAAACCTAGCAGGTGAAATAAACTGAATGTGAGTGTGCGACAGACCCTGGTTCATTGCTTATAGTGCACTGAGCCCCCACCGGGAGTGATCTCTGAGTGCAGAGCCAGGGGCTAAGCCCTGAGTATCTCCGGGAGTGACCCAGAGAACAAATAAATAAACATAAACTTTATACAAGATATTTTTATGAGATACTTTTAAAAGGGTGGTCCTTTAAAACTGATAAACAAAATCCTAAAGTATTTCTATAATAACTTTTATAAAGAAGCAATGGTTCCCCACGACACAAAAACATTCATTCAAAAGATAAAGGCACACCATTACCCACTGCAGTACTTAGTACAATAGCTAAAAATATGGAATCAAGCCAGGTATAAAATGATGGATAAGTGAATCATGAAGATATGATGCAGATACACAATGCAATATTATGAAGCTATCAGGACAGATGAAATCATGCACTGCACTGCAACATTCATGGAATGGAAAGATACCATATTAAGTGAAATAATCTAGATGGACAAATACAGGATGATCTCACTAATACGATATAAAGAATAAATGGACAAGGAAATACAGTGCTTGAAAGAGGAGATGCCTGAGATCACTGTTGGTTGCAGAGTATAGGAAAAGGAAGGACAGAGATGGAAAGAAATCAAGGCAGAAAGAAGAGATAGAATGAGGAACAGGAAGCAATGGGGAACAGGGGTTAAGGGGCCCCAGTACATTGGTGGTATAAAAAAGTAGTACAGCTATAAATCCAAATTACAGAGTCCACAACATTGAAAGCAAAAATTCCAAGCTTCTACAACCAGACTTAAAATTGTGGCTGTCAAGGTGGCAGGCTGGGGGGTAAGGGTGGGTGGGAGGAAACCTGGCGGAGAAAAGATGACACGGTGTTGGGATTGGTGCTGGGACATAGTATGTCTAAAACCCAAGCACGCATAACTTTATCAATCATGGGGCCTTAATAAATATTTTTAAGTTAGCAAGAGAAAAAACCAAACCAATGGTATTTACAATCTCATGCCTTATAAAAGATATCTTTTTGTTCTTTTTGGGTCACACCCGGCGATGCTCAGGGGTTACTCCTGGCTCTTCGCTCAGGAATTACTTCTGACCATATGGGATGCCAAGGATTGAACCTGGGTAGGCCGTGCAAAGGCAAACAATTGCCCTACCCACTGTGCTATCACTCCGGCCCCCATAAAAGATATCTTAAATGTAAACACTAAAATAATAATGAGAAATTATAGAGATAGACAACATGCTTTACTCAGATAGAAAGACTAAATATTCTATGACTTTTTTATTTTTCTCTATATTAATCCATACATCTAAAGAAACACAATGTAAATACCAACTTGCTAATTTTTAGAATTAACTAAAATATAAAACCACATTTACTAAAGTCAGTGATGAATTACCAAAAAAATGAAACTGAGGGCCCAGAATTGGGATGAAGCATTTTAGGAACTTTTGTCTGACTGAAAAAGCTAAAAGTGTTATATACCAATTGTAAAAGGATGAGTGGTCAAACATTACTGAGAAAACTGGGCGACTACCTGGAAAGAAAATATGCTTAGTTAATCATGTAATGTTCTCTAGCCTTATATGAAGATAAGTTCCAAAGGAATCAAATTTTTTAACAAAGATTGAGCAAAGAAATTTTGATAAATTTATAACAAAATCAAAAGAATCTTGGCCGGGATAGCCCAGCGGTGGCGGTTTGACCTAAAAGCAAAAAAAAAAAAGAATCTTAAAAACACTTTCAAAGTTGGAGTGGCTTTCCTAAACTACAAAAAGAAAGGTGGCCAGGCAAACAGGGGCCAGGACTTGTCAATGGTTAGAATCTACCACAAGCGTGCTGGGAGCGAGGGTAGGTAAGATAGAAAAAGGACCAGTTTGCCAATAATAGTTGGAAATGGTAACAGTAGACTAGAACTGAGTATTGAAAGTAGGTAAAGGGATATACATTTTAACCCCTTCAGTGCCTGTAAAGCCCAATGCTCAAAAGGCCAGAGAGAGAGGAGGGAGGGAGGGAAGGAGAGAGAGAGAGAGAGAGAGAGAGAGAGAGAGAGAGAGAGAGAGAGCGCCTGCTGAATGCCTGCTGTAGAGGCAGGTTGGGAGTGGAGGGAAACTGGAAACACTGTTGTTGGAAAATGTATACTGGTGAAGGGATGGGTCTTGGAACATTGTATGACCGAAACTCAATCATGAATAGCTCTGTAATGGTCTATCTCATGGTGATTCATTAAAAAAAAGAAAGAAAAAAGGAAAAGAAGTAAATAAAAGTTTCCTGCAAAAGGACCCCCATACATAAGCAAAGGCACAATGAACAAAGTCAAACTACAGAAAAAAGACATTGAATCAGAAAATTCATAATTAAAACACAGGGAAAAGTCTGCAGTAAAATAAAAATTACACAGGATGACTGCTTCACTTTATTTTCCACACAAGGTGTTTCTATAAACCCACAGTAAAGATCAATAACCTAACAGAAAGATGAAAAATGACCAATCCTTTCTAGACTAGGGAAATTCAAGGCATCTAAAAACTTGCAAAGATGTTCAAAATACAAATGCATGCAAGTCGGAGTCACTCTAAGGAACCACTTTGCAGATTGACAACAATCAGAAGTTAGGTAAGTGTGTGTGGGAGAGAGAGTGCAAGGAAGCCAACTCTCGTCAAATAGGTGGAAGCAGACATTTGTACACCTTTCTATAAAGGGCTCTGATCAAACAAATAAAAAAATCTCTGGGATACAGGACATCAAAAGATCACGTAGCCACCCACTTACAAGATGGTCAGAATTCTTCGTCAAGACCCTGAACAAACGGTTTGAGGCTCTTCATATTCTTGGAGCAAGCAGATGCCATTGGGCTACAATGGCACATGACAGGGACAAATGAAATGTTACTGGCGCCCACTGGAGCAAATCAATGAATAACGGGATATCAAGTGATCAAGTGATACTCCCTAGTTCCAGGACTTCATTGTACTAATTCTTGCACACCGAGGAATCACAAGAGCAGTGATATTCACTGTGGCATCACCTATCCACTCTCCCCTAAGAATGGGTCCACTTAGAGCTATTTTACTAGCAAGCATTAAAAGGAATGTGGTAGGGCCAGAGATATGGTGCAAAGGAGCTCTCCCAAGACTGGCATGAGCTTGACCCCCCAGATCAGCATGCCAACCCCTGTTGCAGTGCAGGAAGGCCAGCCAGTGGCACCTTGAATGTGTTTCACATCAGTCACCAAACCATGAGGCTTGCACTTCCGGAAGCATTGCCAAGAGTGGCTCTGCCCAGTATCCCAGCTCTGCTGGGTGCTGCCTTTGTACAAAACAAATGTGCTTAGGTTAAAAATTTATATAGAATATGATATGGAATGAATTCCAGATTACATTAATAGAAAAGACAAGTAGGAGAAAGCAATTCAAATACCTAGTATGACCCTATTTGTTTTTCACATATGTATATATATATATTTACAGATATTCATGTATCTATTGCTGAGAGTCTATGTATGAAACATCTCTGAAGACTGTACAATAAGTAGGTATCTGAGAATGGGGACTAAGAAAGACTCACTTTGTTTATTTCCTTGGTTTGGGAGTCACAGCTGGCAATACTCAGGGATTACTCCTGGCTCTGCACTCAGGAATCACTCCTGGTGGTGTTTGAGGAACCATATGGGATACCGGGATCAAACCTGGGTCAGACTTGTGCCAGGCAAGCTCCGTAGCTGGTGTGCTATCTCTCCAGCCCCCAAAGCCTCACGTTATACTGTATATCCTTGCTGTGATCTGTGATGATGTATCACAAGCATTTAAGAATGCTTGTAAATGTTAGCATTTAAGAAATTAATTTTAAATCTTAGTATCCAGATGGCCTCCTTGAGAGGACTAGAAAGAAATACTCATTCAAACGCAATCACTGAATTAGGAGACCTTCCTACACATAATGGTAAATACAAATGAATAAGGCACAAAATCTGTCTTGATGATTTGGTTCAAGGAGTCATTTCTGGACCTACCCAGAGCAGAACTGATATCTGACCCTTGGCTAGAGCCACACATAGGTACCCCACGGCAGTGGCAACACCCAGCCAGCCACAGCAAAGGTGACTGCCCAAGTATGAGGAAAAATCCTAAGAGGGGTGCAAATTAGTCCCCCTCCAACCTATCCACCCCTAAAGTTGACTTTTATTATTAGTTTTATTGACACACAGCTCCCACACACAGAACAGTTTTTAAGACATGATTATGCATTAGTAGGCATGATTCATTTGTAAGCTAGTTCCAGCTGTAACTGATCCCTTTCATGCATTAAATCTGAGACCAAGAGAGAATTCATGAGACAGTGCATGGGTCTGAAATAAAAACAACTGGGGGCGGGCTTACCCCCCCACCCCCAACTAAAAATACTGCAATCTCAGGTTACAATCTGACCGTCTCCAGGCCATCGTTCTTAGGGGATCACTGTATTCCCGTTGTTCATTCTTAGGGATATGCAATTTAAATGGCCAATGTCCAAACAACTACAGGCTAAACACTACCACTTAAAACTTACTGGGTACCCAGGAAAACCAGGAATACCCCCATTGCAGGCACAAAACCCTTCTATAAGTCTGTGAGTATCTAAAACTTTAGGATTAACATTTGGGTAAAACCCAGTACTGGGGGAATTGAGGGGTTATAAAAAGCTGCTAATTGCTTGCTCTTGGTGTCCATGTTTTTTCTTGAACATGTATTTCATTTCCTTGTCTCTATGTCTCTTTGAGTGTGACTTTTTCCATTTTGGAGAAGGCTGTGTTCTCTCTTGAACACATTATTTCCTCTCTTTCTCTTCCCTCACATCTTTCTTAATAAATTTTGTTCAATAAAAACTACTTTGTTTCACTATAAACAAACAACAACAACAAATCCAGCTGCTAATCTGTGAGGAAAGTTCATTTGAAATTCCGGTAGTTTCAGCTTTTGTTTTAGGTAGTTATCTCACTTATTTCTGAAGCCATTTAAATTTTCCTCTGCTGTATAGGGTGGCAGAACGAGGAATCACTTGTCTTCCCATTGATCATCGATTTGCTCCAGACGGGCACCAGAAACATCTCCATAGTCACTTGCTAGTATAGTCCAAGGGCATCTGCTAGCTCCAGGAACATAAAGAGCCTCAAACCATTCCATCAGGTCATGGGAATGAGGTCTATAATTGTTACTGGTATTTGGCATATCAAATACGACACAGGAAGCTTGCCAGGCTCTGCCATGCCGGGTGGGATACTCTTGAAGTCACCTCTAATCTTGGGCATTTATTGATGAACTGTGCGGCTGCAAAGCAGCCGTGTGAGCTGGGCTGTGATCAGCTCTTCTTCTGGGTGGAGCTCTGACAAGAGGGGAGTCGGATGTGGAAAATGGCGGCCCTCATAGTGTGTGGGGGTCCTTTAGCTTCTTGGGAGGCTCTACTGCGGTGGTGGGCCAAGGTTAGAACCCGCCTTCCCTCCTGGGCATCTTGTGATCAGCTGGGTACAGGGAGAGCCGATAGCAGATCTGCCCCATGTATGTGAGTTTCTGGATTAGCGTACCTGGGCTGGGCTTGAAAAAGACTGCTGCAGGGTGGGTCTGTGATAAGCTGGGCTTGTGACCAGTTCTACTACTGGGTGGAGCTCTGATGAGAGGGGAGTCTGGATGTGGAAAATGGTGGCCCTCCTGGTGTGGGGGTCCTCTAATTTCTTGAGGCTCTGCTGGGGGTGGCAGGCCAGGGTTAGAACCACCCTTCCCTCCCAGGCTCCTCGTGATCAGCTGGGCATAGTAAACAATATTATTCTGATTCTGGACCTTAATGGAGGTTTAGACATATCCTGGCAATATATATTCATTATCTTCCCGTTCATCATTGATTTGCTCGAGCGGGCACCAGTAACATCTCCATATGACCTGTCTCATGCAAGTAGAGCCCAAGGGCACCTGCTTGCTCCAGGAACATAAAGAGCCTCAAACCATTCCATCATGTCATGGGAATGAGGTCTATAATTGTTACTGGTATCTGGCATATCAAATACAACACGGGTAGCTTGCCAGGCTCTGCTGTGCGGTAGCATACTCTTGTAGTCATCTCAAAATCCAGCATTTATTGATGAACCACGCGGCCGCTTGCAGCTGTGCGAGCCGGGCTGTGATAGGCTGGTCTGCTGGGTGGAGTTCTGACGAGGGGGAAGTCCAGATGTGGAAAATGGAGGTCCTCATGGAGTGGGGGGTCGTCTGGCTTGTTGTGAGGCTCTGCTGGGGTGGTGGGCCAGGGCTAGAACCTTCCATCCCTCCCAGGCACCTCATGAGCGGCTGGGCACAGTGAGAGCCAGTAGCAGCTCTGCCCCATGTCTGTCTCTGGATCAGCATACCTGGGCCAGATTAAAAAAAGACTGCAGCAGGGTGGATCTCGATGAGCCGGGCTGTGATAGGCTGGTCTGCTGGGTGGAGTTCTGATGAGGGGGAAGTCTGGATGTGGAAAATAGAGGTCCTCATGGAGTGGGGGTCGTCTGGCTTGTTGTGAGGCTCTGCTGGGGTGGCAGGCCAGGGCTAGAACCTGCCATCCCTCCCGGGCACCTCATGAGCGGCTGGGCACAGTGAGAGCCGGTAGCAGCTCTGCCCCATGTCTGTCTGGGGCCGGAGTGATAGCCCAGCGGGTAGGGCGTTTGCCTTGTATGCAGCAGGCCTGTGCCAGCCGGGTTCAATCCCGGCATCCCATATGGTCCCCTGAGCACCGCCAGGAGTAATTCCAAATATATTCAATATATAAAATATTATGTTTTCATCTATAAATTATATGCTGAACTGTTTCCTGGTTCAGAGATGTCACCTCCTCCCCATATTACAAGGGAGCTTTGTATAGAAGGAAATCAGCTCTGGCATATTAGCATTTGTTTAGTGTGGGCCAGGAACTCAAATGAAGATTTGTATAAGGTCTTTTGGGCTCATGCAGAAAGGCGGGATCTGAACTCTTAAAGCAGATACCTGTCCTTTGTCCCTAGATAGCCAAGCCCACTATGGGCTGGCCTGGAATTCCTTAGTGGACTTCTGGAAATAAAAAGAAGTGAGAAGGCAGAAGCAAGGGTCACCTTCTTCCAGTTTGGGTCTGACTCCTGACTGGTGCACATGGCACAGAGTCCAGTGGTCATCTTGGCTTAGGAACCTGATCGAAGCAAGATTGGTTTAGTAGTCCTGATTCCTAGCCGGTCTGGGTCTGGCTAGGAATTGGAAGTTTGGGGTGTTCCTGGCCTTGGATTGTAATACCAGAACTTGTGTGAGTAAAGCTTTTGGAAACTTTGCTGGCTTCCTGGGTCTTCATCCACTGGCAGCCAGTCCCTTGCAGCAGAAAAGAGATCCTCCTCCCTGATATTGTGGGAAATGCAGTGCAATACCCAGCACAGCAATGCTTCCCAACAAATTCTATCCACAATTTGCCTCAGAAAATCAAGTATGTCAGAATCAACTTAACTAAAGAGATGAAGGAGCTGTACAAAGAAAACTAAAAATCGCTACTTCATGAAATAAAAAGAGGCCATGAGGAAAAGGAGACACTTTTCCTGCTCATAGATAGAGAGGATTAACATTTTCAAAATGGCAATAATACTCAAAGCATTACACAGATTTAATACAGTCTCTATAAGGATACTCATGATATTTTTCAAAGAAATAAAAATAGATACAGCACTCCTGAAATTCATATGGAATAAACCTCCATGAACAACTAAAGAAATCCTTGGAAAAAAGAAAATGGAAGGCACCACTTTCCCCCAACTTCAAAACTGTACTACAAATGGTAATAATTTAAAGAGTATGGTATTGGAATACACACAGACCCAAAGATGAATAGAATAGAGTTGAATATTCTGATACAGAACCTCAAGATCACTTAATCTTTGATAAAGGAACAAGAAATATGAGGAAACAAAATTTTTTTAATTTCAAAGTTTCAAAGTGTTAGAATAAATAAAAGCTTTCAGGGATGCAAGGCACTGGAACTGTTTCCCTATCATTAAAAGGATATTCAAAGTAAACTCCTAGTCTCTTCACCGTTGTATCATAAGAAAAGAATATGTTGCCAGCAGTAGAATGGGACCCTCTTCATGTATAACTCTAAGTTTATTCCTGAGATAAAGGGGGCTTAAGGGGCTGGACAGATTGTACAGAGGGTTCAATCCCCAACTTCTTATACGGTCCCCTTAGCCCTGCCAGAAATGATCCCTAAGCACAGAGCCAGGAGTAAGTCTAAAGCACTGCCGGGTGTAATCCAAAACAAAAGGGGGCACCCCCTTTAATGTTTTAATTCTGAGATTTAAGGTGGGCGTCAATCTGTTAAACTCTGCAAACAATTCACTATAAAATTGCTATTCCCATGTGCTAAGTTAATTCCATATACTAGTGACACTAATTATGATCTCCCCTCCCCAAGGATGTGTGTCTAATAAATGTGATCCCCATTTCACACATGAGCAGGTGAAGTTTTAAAAACATAATCAACCTGAGCTTCATAGCCAGGAAGTGACTAAAAACACTTTCAACCTCCACAGGCTGATCTTGGCCACACACCTCGAAGTCTGCATGTGGCAGCTGACAAGCACTTCAGCTTGCCGGGCTGAGCGTTACTAGGCCCCACCTCCATATTAGACACAATGCTGGCTGCTAAGCAAAGTCACACCAAGAGCATATAACTGATAACTACTTGGTGCATAAATACCAAGACTAATACCTGGCTCCTCTCTCTCTCTATGGTTGCTAATAATAACAGCAGACACTTAATATCAAAGGATGTCCTAGGCACTTTCCTAGGAAAAAAGAAGAAAAGATGAAAAAGAATACACATGAAGCTCTAGTACATCAGTAATACCAATAACCATTGATTTTTTAAAAAAAAAAACTTTTTCAGGAATATTTATTGAAACACCATGATTCATAAAGTTGTTCATAATAGATTTGTTTCAGGCCTACAACATTCCAATACTCACCCTGCCACCAACGTCCCCTTAAAGTCCTCAACCAATATCCCCAAGTTCCTTCCCACCCCCATCTGTCTCGTTGGAAGACACATTTATTTCATGTTACTTGGTCCAAAAACACCTAAAAGGTTGGTAAATAGAATTTTCAGAAGATAAATCAATAAAAGTCAGTTTGTGATGATTGACATGTTTTAGCCTTTCCAATAACGATTGATTTTTAAATTACCTTAATAAAGCACAATAAATTAAAATTTCTTTTGCAAATCAAGCTTTAATTTTTGTTTTTACAAGAAGCACAGCTGAAACAAATGATGCTTAAAACTTGGAAAATAATAGCTTGGTAAACCACTTCAGAACTGGTTCAGAACCCTTATACACTGCTAGTAAATAAAATGGGCAGTCACTTCAGAAAAGTATTTTTAGGGAGTCTTGAGATGTTAAACTAATGTCTTGTATCATAAGACCCACAATTCCACTTCAAAATATCCATGCAATCACGAGAAATGAAAATATACAAGCCAGAACTCAAACAAAAACTAAAATACGAATGTTTGCAGTAATGTTCATAACCAGAATAGATGGAGAATCCAAATGTTCTTCTGCTTGTGGTTGGAAAAAAGAAAATACTGTGTGACCATGCAAAGAAGTGATTTTCAGCAATAAGAAGAGTGAAGGCACACAGGCGTTACAGCATAAGTGAGCACTAAAAAACGTGTAGTGCGAGAGAGAGAAAGAAACCGGTAATGAAAGGCCACTTTATGTATGATTCCATTAATATGAAATGTCCAGAATAGACAAAAAGTCATAGACATAAAATGATTAGTGGTTGTCACAGCTGTAGAGAAGGGAGACAGGAAGGCGTTTGAAAGGTGTTTCTTTTTTGGAGTGACAAAAACATTCTGGAGTTAGATGATGGTGGTTATAGGACTAAAAAATTCCAGAAACACTAAATTGTATTTGTTTGGCACGATTGGGGGTGGTATATGGGTGTTACCTTGCAGTATTCAGTGTTTACTCCTAGCTCTTCACTCAAGGACCATCCCTGGTGATGTTGCAAGGGACCCTATGCCATGACAGGATTGAACCAGGGTCACCTATATGCAAAGCAAATGCCTCAATTCTGTACATCCCCCAGCTTTCAGAATGAATTTTATAGTTTGGGAATTATATCTCAAGGAGGCTATTATTTCTAAAGTCATATGCCATACAATTAATATCAGTCAAAGCAGAACCCAGAGTAAAAATTTAACAGAAGTACAAAATGCTTTAGAAACATGAATGAAAAGATAATTATTGGCTTTCATGGGTTATGGACAAGTAAAATGCATGAGAACAGCCTCAGAGCAAGACAGTGCTGAATTGGAGGGAATGAGGAAGTCTGAGCACAGCACTGCTCGTGTGTGTGTGTGTGTGTGTGTGTGTGCGTGTGCCGCCAGTGTCCTGGTAAAAAAAGCTCACAAAATGAGATTATCAAGGAGTTGGAGCTTAATTTTGTAGACTTTAACCAAAGGAAATATGTTAAATATGTTATAACATATTCAGCACAAAATGTTTAAATAAGTGGTTTTTTTTTTCCTTTTTGGGTCATACCCAGCGATGCTCAGGGTTACTCCTGGCTCTGCACTCAGGAATCACTCTTGGCACTGCATGGGAGACCATATGGGATGCCGGGGATTGAACCTGGGTTGGCTGCATGCAAGGCAAACACCCTACCCGCTGGACTATCACTCCGCCCCTAAATATGTATTTTATTTTATTTTATTTTTATTTTTATTTTTATTTTTATTTTTTGCTTTTTGGGTCACACCCGGCAACACTCAGGGGTTACCTCCTGGCTCTGCACTCAGGAATTACTCCTGGCGGTGCTCGGGGGACCATATGGGATGCCGAGATTCAACCCGGGCGGGCACAGGCCGGCCGCATGCAAGGCAAACGCCCTACCCGCTGGGCCATCGCTCCGGCCCCTAAATATGTATTTTAAAAGCAACAGTTCTGGAGCCGTGTGCAGGAAATGAATGATGGGGAGAAGCAGCAGCAGACAGACCCTCTGGGGCTACATATGAAGGTGGACAGGGACTTACCTGGGGAGAATAATAGCGATGGGTTAGTCACAGAAACTATTCGACTGGCGGTCAGGGCTGGGTGGGGAGGAAGAGTGCAGGACTGTCCCAGTCTCCTGGCCAAGGAAATTCAGTTGAGGAAGAAAGGTGAGAGAGGGGAATTTGTAAAGGGCTGGGCATGAGTTGAATTTAAAGACTCTGAGTTGCTTTTCACAGATGAAAGTTTCAAGAGAGATTCAGAAGCACAGCTGCTAATAGTGATCAAGGAAACTTTACATAAGGCAATTAGATCCACTTCGTTCTCTAATGCTAATGGTACAAAAAGATTGAAATAGCTGAGTCGCTTTCTGTAATTCCTGATAAAATCGGGACGTAGCTAATAATGGAAGTAATTAGGGAGGCTGATATTGCCTACTCAAGAGCTATTTCCTCCTTTTACAGACTCATTTTGAGAAAGGAGAGGTAGTTGCAATTTACCCCGCTCAGAATTATTTGTTTCTCAGACTCTTAGACTTACAGAAAGTGAAACCATTCCGTTCCATGAGATGTTCAGTGGCTGTCCCAGGGAATGGCATGATTTGCTGAATAAAAAAGAAAAGAACTGCTCTTAGAAGGATGCTCACCCTTTAAGCTGCTCATGACGCTCTCTTCCCTTCGCCAATAACACAGACATCAGCCCAGGAGTGCAGCTCCCAACATGGGAGGTGAAGCAGCCACTCTGAAGAAGTCCCACAGCCTAAGAATGGCAAAAGCAGGAAGACCAAAGCACTTCTTTCTCTGATAGCCGTGTTCAAATGCCTGCCTTTTTGTGCAGCCCAGGTCCACAGGACAAATACTTGTACCAGTTTAAGTTAAACTGATGAATGGGTTATTTTGGTTTGATTACTTTAATTAATGAATGCATTTATTTATTTAGTTTGCTTTTGGGGTCACTGTATCACTGTCTTCCCGTTCATCATCGATTTGCTCGAGCGGGCCCCAGTAACATCTCCATATGTCCTGTCTCATGCTAGTAGAGCCCAAGGCATCTGCTTGCTCCAGGAACATAAAGAGCCTCAATCCCGGAATGAGGCCTATAACTGTTACTGGTATTTGGCATATATATCAAATACAACACGGGTAGCTTGCCAGGCTCTGCCGTGCAGGTAGCATACTCTTGTAGCCATCTCTAAGTCCAGCATTTATTGATGAACCACGCCGCTGAGCCGGAGCTGATAGGCTGGTCTGCTGGGTGGAGTTCTGACGAGAGAGAAGTCCGGATGTGGAAAATGGAGGCCCTCATGGAGTGGGGTGTCATCTGGCTTGTTGCGAGGCTCTGCTGGGATGGTGGGCCAGGGCTAGAACCCACCATCCCTCCCAGGCACCTCGTGAGCAGCTGGTCACAGGGAGAGTCAGTAGCAGCTCTGCCCCATGTCTGGAGTCTCTGGACCGGCATACCTGAGCCGGATTTAAGAAAGACTGCAGCAGGGTGGAACTCGATGAGCCGGGAGCTGATAGGCTGGTCTGCTGGGTGGAGTTCTGACGAGAGAGAAGTCCGGATGTGGAAAATGGAGGCCCTCATGGAGTGGGGTGTCATCTGGCTTGTTGCGAGGCTCTGCTGGGATGGTGGGCCAGGGCTAGAACCCACCATCCCCTCCCAGGCACCTCGTGAGCAGCTGGTCACAGGGGAGAGTCAGTAGCAGCTCTGCCCCATGTCTGGAGTTTAAGTTAAACTGATGAATGGGTTATTTTGGTTTGATTACTTTAATTAATGAATGCATTTATTTATTTATTTAGTTTGCTTTTGGGGTCACACCCAGCAATACCTGAGTGCAGGTACCTACACCTAAGTGCAGATACCTGGCTCTGCACTCAGGAATTACTCCTGGTGGGTCTTTGGGGACCATATGGGATGCCAGAGATCAAACCTGGGTCGGCCCTGCAAGGCAAATGCCCTACCTGCTACGCTATCGCTCAGGCCCCCTGTTGATTACTTTAGCAGCAGAAAGCTATCCCAATCCACACAGGTCATATCTAAACTAATATAAACATTGGAGCACAGGGAATAAGAAACTTGCATTGCATGCAGCCAACCAGAGTTTGATCCCTAGTACTCCATATGGTCCCTGGAGCCCACCAGGACTGATTTCTATGTGCAGAGCCAGGAGTAAGCCATGAGCACTGTTATGTATAGCATCCAAACCAAAAAAATTTAAAAAAAACATGAACATGATTTTAGTTACTTAAAAAAATGGAATTGAATCACAAAAGAAATTTTAAGATCACTTTTGATTAGGAATATACAAATCAAAATTACACTGATATATCACACCAGTGAAATGGCCTATATAAGAAAGATCACTTCACTTGTATCACTTGTCGTCCCATTGTTCATCAGTTTGCTCAATCGGGCGCCAATAACCTATCCATTCATTGGGAATAAGGTCCATTATTGCTACTGTTTTTGGCATATCGAATATAACATGGGTAGCTTGCCAAGCTGTGCCGAGGCTCTGGGCTCATCCCAGGGGACCCAGTCTATATAAGAAAAGATATAAACAACAAATTGGGTAAGGATGTGTTGAAGAAGGAACCTGATACACTGCTGTCTGGATATGAACTGGTGCAACCTCTTTGTATTGGTGTGACAGTTGCTTAGAAAAAAAGAATGGAAATACCATCCAGTGATATCACTCACAGGCATTTATTTGAAGATGGAAAGATTAATTGGAAAAGACATTTATATCCATATGCTAATAGCAGCATTATTCACAATAGCCCAAATATGCAATTAACTTAAAAGTCCATCCAAAAGGCTGCAGAGATGGTCCAAAGGGCTGGATTATGCTTTCCACACAGAGTCCCGGGTTCAATACCCTGCACTGCACTGAGCACTGCTGGGAACAGTCTCTGAGCACAATGCCAGAAGCAGCACTGTGTATGCACCACCAGTATGCTTCCCGCCACCCCAGAAAAGCTTATCAAAAGATGACTGGGTAAAGAAGTTGTCTCTCTCTCTCTCTCTCTCTCTCTCTCTCACACACACACACACACACACACACACACACTCAAGGGATTAAATAGGTAAAACTGTGACACTTTGGAACAAAATTAATCAATCATGAGGTGACTGTTCTAAGCAAAATAAGCAATTAACGACTATTAGCATGTGGATTTCCACATATGTGGAATATAAATAACTAAAGAAAAATAATTGACAAACCCCAGTATGATGGGTAACAGCGGGAAAGGGGGTGGGGTGTGAGTAGTAGACAGAGGGGCCCTTTTGGGGCGGGATAGTGAATCGTATACACATTGGTCACATTTATGAGACAAAGGATAATTTGTCCTTAGTACCAAGAGAGCGGGAAGGAGCAGAAGTAGAGAAACTGCATTTTTTCCCCAAGCAGTGTGATGAAATGTACAGCAAAGGGAGGTTTGGGAACTAACATTACTAAGAAATTCACGAGTTCACACTCAGTTCCTACTGGGCATCTGTGCAGGATGATATCTTGCAAGCTCCTGGCCAGGGCAAAGGATCCTTCTCATTTGACTGGCTTCCATCAATACAGTCATTCCTCAATACAGGTTTTTTCTCTGGCCCTCACCAGAAATCTTTGGAAAAACTTTTCTCTCTATTCTCCCAGGTATTCAGTAATTTGAAGGAAACGGTGTGTCCCTGAATCCCAGAGTTTTGCCCTTCATCGGTTGAGCACTGGGATTATGTCTCCGGAACTGCAGTCACTGATGTTGTAGGAAACCTATTACTGTCACCCGCACAAAGCTTCCATTGTCTTCATGGCAGGCACTCCAGCAAGGACCTGGAGACCTCTGGTAACAGTGAGAGCTTTGAAGCCCAGCCAGGAGAACGTTATCCTGAGTTTCAGGACCAGGAAAAGCTGTGTAACTGATCTGTTTTTATCTCATGGTCAGGAGGCTCTGCTAACCACGTGTGCTTTCCTCTTTGTTTTGGCTACTGGGAAGCTCTGACAAGGTTTTGGTCCCATCTTCAGAAAGGACATAGACCTGCAATCAGCCCATCACTAGAGGCTACACATATCTTACCACGACAGGCTAAGACATCACTGATAATATCCAACTTTCTAATTGGTATCTTCGCCTTACCTTTGTTTCATTATCTATTAATTTCATGTTGTTGACTACATATTTTGAAAAACTCTTCAAATGATTTATAGAACAGAGGGCATTGAAGCAAGAACTGTTTTTATTCTGTTTTGTTTTGGGCCACACGTGGCACTATGTAGAGCTTACTTGTGGCTCTGTGCTCTAGGGCACTGCTGGTAGATGACGCAGTGATGTGAACTGAACAGGGTTTGGCCACGTGCACGGCAAATGCCTTCACTCCTGTATTCTCTCTCTGGCCTCCAAGGCGTGCAATTTTGAAAAGCACCAGATAATAAGGTTAGCAGCAGTTTTTCGAAAGCACTAGAAATTAGAGTTGATTTCTGTAACAGTACAATGATCAAGGCCTTGTGCTGAGCACTGAACCTATCTTATTTACTCGAGATAAGTACTTTAGTTGCCTCACGCATAGGAGAGGTGCAGAAAGATCAGGTTATTTGTCTAAGAATATGCAGCTAAGCAATGAGACCGAAATTCAAACCCAGCTACTTTGAATTGCACAAATTATACAAGTGATTCAATATTTGATTCTAAAAGGAATTCCTCATTTCTAAAGGAAATTTTTAAAAATAATTTTTTTATTATACCACCTTGAGATAAACAATTACAAAGATGTTCATGTTCTTTTATGGAATGTTATATTTTTTTAAGTATTTTATTATAGCACCGTGAGATATACGATTACAAAGATGTTCATAATTGGGTTTTGGTGTTCCAGCAGTGTTCCAGCACCCATCCCTCCATCAGTGCCCATCTCCCACCACCAATGTCCCCGCTTCCCTCCCCTCCCCCAGCCCACCTCCATGGCAGGTTCTCTATTTCTTTCCCTTTCTCTCTATCTTTTTAAAAGGAGATATTTTTATTTTCACAGGCCAGGCTGAGCATCCTTCCACCTTAAAGACACTTTCTATTCCAGTGATTTATATCAACAGGGAGATGGGAGAGTAAAAGCAAAAGTTGGTCCTGGAACATAAGGTACATGTTCATCTGTTGGCACATTCATTTGGCGTCCGCCAGGTGTCATGCAGAGTCCAGACGCTGGGTTCAGAGAAGAATCAGATTTGTGGCCTGGTCTCGGGTCAGGGAAAAAAAAACAAGCATCAGGCCAGTGCAGGGCACTGAGGAGTGATGAGTGGGCAGAGCTGAGGGCAGAAGTTGGCATGACATGGGCATCTGAAAGAGGGACATCCCTGGGTCTCTCTGACCAGTCTGATAAAAGGAGTTCGAAGAAATAGCTCCTCTGGGCTGCCAGGAGGATCTTCAGCTGGGAAGTTCTTGGCTTAGCCCAGCACACCAATGGCTCAGAGTGTGTTAATGTGCACGGGGGAGGCTCTGCACACACAAGCACCGCCCGTGTCCTTGGAGGCTCATGAAACAGGCTGGTTACTGCCTCCACTGACCAGTCCCAGAAGCTGAGTGGCTAACTCACAATCCACAGGCAGGGCTGGCTCTCCTTCCTGGATGCCATTTTCTTTGCTTCAGTGGCTCTTTGAAACACATCTCCCACACAGGCTGAGTATTCCTCCAAGCAGCATCTGCAAATCTCCAAGGAGTCTATCCTGAAGAACTCTGGGCACCTTTGCCACCTTTGCTCTGCTTCTCTTGACCTCATTGGCCAGGAGCAAGACTGCCCTGTTTCTCTGCAGCCCTAGCAGGTCAGGTTCCCACTTGAAAGAGCTCTAAGGAAACTGCAAAGGGAGAGTTTCAAGGGTATTACACGTGACACCTATCTGGCGTCAGCTAGGAGAGACACTGCTCAGTCGCGTGCCGTGGCTCAAGAAATGAATCATTTCCTCACCAAGCTGAACTCGCACTTAATAGATCCCCTCAAAGTTTGTTTTGTCATTCTATCAGCAAAGTCAGTCAAACATTACAATTCGTCTCTAAATATTCCAGCAGCCAGATGGCAGGGAACGCAACTATGACAAGGCAAAACTCCGCCTAAAGATAACTTCGTGATGAACAGTCGTGCCGAACTGCACCCGTCACAGCAGACTGGCCCTGAGACACTGCTCTAGCTGTTCCCCGGAACCCGGGCTCCTCAAACCCAAACCTTACAAACCCAAGAAGACAAACACGCAGATACAAAACCTTACAAACACCAAGAAGACAAACACGCAAGATAAAACCAGCTGCGAAGACAAACTTTGGAGCCCAAGTTTAAGGTCACTAGAGGATCACACGTCGGGTCAAATGTCTCAAGGTTAGAATTAATGCTACTGGGCTCTCATGTTGTCAATATTTCTGCATCAAATTTAGTGTATATTGATGATATGTCGCCTAGAAAAAGTATTTCCTTCTTTCTGCTGAGTTATTTTTAGGTGGCTAAATTTCTGCTACTAAGTTAAATACATTCTAGAAAATAGGAAACATCGTTCTTCCAGGGTTGCCTTCAGAATTAATAACGTTTTGATTCCCTCCCCCAATCTGCCCTGGATTATAATTTTCTCATTCTTTATGTGTGTGAATTTGAATACATGTAGAATGTACGATATGGTTTCTGAACAATAAATCTAAAAAAAAAGTGTTGCCAGGCTGGGCCAGCTGGTTTTCTCCTGTTCCTAAAACTGCATGTTCTTAGACACACACACTTCCTCCATCCCTTCTGTTGCTGGCTGTGACACAATCTTACACTCACAATTACATGAAGACACCTGAAACTCCTGGAAAGGAATGAAAAGGTGAAGCGGCAGGAAGCCAGCTTCATGTCTGCCTCCCCGCTGGCCCACGCGGCCTCAGGTAACTGAGAAGCGTCCGTTCTGTGGCATATGGGATGTGAAGGCGGTGTGCCACTTCTGGGCTGCCTGAGAGAGGCATGCTTCACCCTAGTGACCTCGTTACTTTCTATTCTCTTAGAAGGCGCAACAATCTCTCCCCTTACAGAATGCACGGAAAGGCATTTGACAAGGTCTTCTCCAAATGTCTCTCATTCCCCGTTATTTCTCAACACATTATCTTTGAATTATTATTTTGAGGCCACACCTGGCAGTGCTCACACTAAATTTGTGTTCAGGGATCTCCCCTGGCTCTGGTCCTAAGATTCTTTCCTGGTGGTTACTGGGAACCAAGGGGTAGCTTCTGCGGTGCCATGAGTCAAACTGGGTTGGGTCACATGCAAGGCAAGCACCTTAATCTCTGCACTGTCTCTCAAGCCTTCCGTCGTTATCTCTCTCTCTTTCACCTCCTCTACCCCCCATCTTTCTGTCCCTTTCTAATTTGTGTTTTGTGGTTTTAAAAATGCATCTCTAAGAGGCATTGGCTAAAAAAACAGCACTCATCTGTAGCATCTCACAGCGAGTGGGTTTGAGCATTAAAATTTGATTTTCTATGGAGTGAAGACTTGCGCAAGCCAAATGCACAGATCTCAGGAGGCAAAAACTGACATCTTTTTTTCCCTACTGGGTCCAGGAAAGTCAGCACTGCTTAGATAATTGAGGGCACATTCCAGCACCCACTGTCCCCCTCATGCTCTGCCATGAGAAGACCCCAGGTCTCCCTTTCTCTTCTAGTCTCCCTTGTCCAGATTAGCACCGCCTGAAGTTCAAAGCCCATCAGAGAAAGCTGCAGTGCAAGTGACGCAGATCCACCACGGCTGGCCACAGGAAACGCACTGCCAAGTGGGCTCTGGCAGACACAAAAGACTCCTCTTGGGAGCAGGAGGGGGAACTTTCTGTAGGCTGGAACCAAGGGGAACAGGCTCTTCTTGGGCACCCCATCTCCTTCCACCGCAAAGAGGAAAGTGACCGGCCCAGTAACTTTCCTTCCAATAGCATCGGGTCACGCACCCTCTGGAGGGGCAGGAAGCTGTCTGCGCGCGGGGGACAAGATTGTCCTCACGGCTGAGCTGAGCGGCATTACAGGGCGCAGCGCAGCCCCAGGGAGGCCCGCGCGGCTCACCACTAGCACACCCACGCGACTGGCACAGCGTGCTCAGAAGACGCTGTTCTTGCGTGCCAGTTTCTGGCTGCCCACCCGGGCAGGCTGGGCTTCCCAGAGACCCAGAGCCCTTTTCCCCAGTCTTCCCTGTGTGCATGGCCCGAGCTGAGGTGTGTGAAGGCTCTGCCGCTTTCTCCCCGACTCCCCTCAAAGACTTAAAAAAAAAAAGCCGTTTTAGGTGAGAACGCAATCGGAGGGAACAGTCAGGCTGGCTCGGACAGCAAGACAGGGAGTGCGCCCGGAGTCCTGCCCTCAGGCGGCAGCCAGAGCTGTGTGACCCTGGATCAGTCATTTGACATCTCTGAGCTCGGCTTCTTCCCGAGAACCACTTCTCTAGCCCCCCAAGCCTCCATTCACTCAGCTCTGCAGTGTCCTTGCTCTTCTTTCCTCTGCCCCAACTGTGCCCGCAGCAGCCTCATCCCCAGCGAGACCCCAAGTCTTTTGTTCTGGGGGGTGAACGGGGAGAACCAGGAGAGCGCGTCTCCGAGGACAACGGGATCCGGCGGCGGTGGGGTGGAGGGTAGGTGGCTAGGAGGGACGCCCACCGGGGAGAGGCGGGTCCGGGGGAGTCAGAGGGAAATCCGAGTGACCTCGCTGCCCCCGATCCCGTGCGGGCCTTCCGGGGAGGCTCGGCTCGGCGCGGGCGCTAGGACAGCGCAGCGCTCCCGAGCGGGTCTCAGGCTGGCTCAGGCGCGCAATCAGACCCGGGCCTCAGCCGTGGCTATTCCGTAAGGACTGGGACCGAGCGATAGCCCGACACCCCACTGCACCCGCTTCCACCCCACGCCCCCTTTCAGGCACCAATCGGGGCCAGCGCTACCTGCCGCCGGCCGGTCCGGACTGGAGCTCAGGTCGCCGTTCCTGGAGCTGCCGCCTCCGGGCTCTGTGCGCGGCGCTGTGGCTCCCAGGGGCACGCAGCTGCGGCCGAACCGCGCCGGGTGCTACGTTCGGACCCGCGGTGGGTGCTGAGTTCCGAGCTGCCCTGGGTGGATGCTGCGTTGGGTGCTGCTCTGGCTGAATACTGCCCTGGGTGCTGCCTTCAGTGCTGCGCGCCGTGCGCCAGTTCTCTTCGGAGCCGCCGGCTCTGGTGCTGCCGGGACGCGGAGGCGGGGCTGCCGCCCCCCCCACCTGCTCCGCAGGCTCCTGCCCGGGAGGACGTGGCCCAGGAGGGGCGGGGTCGCCCGGGCACCCGGAGGTGGGTCCCGGGGCGTCGTCTGCCAACACAGCCCCAGGAGCAAGCAAGCAACTGGCCCACAGGGACCCCAGGCCGAAGTTCCCTCAGCTAAAGAGGGAGGCAGAAGCGACAGTTAGCTCCGTCGCTTTGAGAACTCTTCCCCTCCTTTGGCAATTTATTGCAAAATATGTTTGGAGACTTCCGATGTGCCCTAAGCGGCGGGGACAAAAGAGAACGGTACAGTCTCTCCGAGTCTTCGGAGAGTTCAGAGTCTAGAAAGGGAAGCCGACTGGGAGCAATTGCAGGCCTGGCCGAGAGGGGAGTGGGATAGAGAACCCCCACATAGACAGAGTTGAGCCGGGGTCGAAAGAGCTGCAGGAGGAGCAGGAATCAGTCCTGGGAACCGGCAGGCGGGGAGAGCTGCTATCCACAGCAAAAAGGGTCCAAAACAGACTAGGAAATCGAGGCGCGTGTGCCCGCACACCCGCACCCTTCAGCTGCACGCCCCTTAGTGGAGGAGGCAGCAAGTGCGGCGCGGGAGGCGGGGGTGTTCTCTAAGGCGCCAGGGGAGTGGGGGGGGCTATCTGCTGGGCATTTCTGAGGCCTTCAGGGGTGCTGGAGACCCACCCTGGAAGGCTTAGGGCCTCTTGAGGCCTCTGCTTCTGGGGAGCTGCAGGTTGGAGCGGAGGAGAGTGAGCCCAGCACCGTGAGGGGCACACAAGGGGTGGCAGCTTGTCTCGGTTCAGATTCTGGAGCACATGCTGTTCAAATACTTCTGCAAGCCGCCCTTAGCTGGCTGCCTAATTAATCACGTCAATGGCCTGTTTAAATGTTGGCTTCTGTCATCGCAAGGATAAAGATCCCCCCTACTCCCCTATTTATGACACTCCCATGGGGGTCTGTGTAGGTTGAGGTAGGGGTGAATGGGTAATCAGTAGAAGCCAAAAAGGCTCTTGGCTTGGGTCCCCCATCTTTACCTCTTTAAGTCAGTAAAAAAAGATGATGAGTATGAAGTTAACAAACCGCGTTCAAGTCAGAAACCCGTTTGCCTGGGGCAGCACTACTAGAGACACCATATCCTCTCACACATCCGCCCAGCTCTTCCTATTCCTTCTATCTCTGAGAGACAGAAGCCAAGCAGCTAAAATTCATGGTCACACTGGTCTCCATTGGTGGACCTTAACAACAGGGTGAACAAGTCCCCCTCCGGGGAAGCCCCCAAAAGCTGCGCTCACATCCCACCTCTGCAGACAGCTCCACAGCTGTCTGGAGACGTTTTTTTTCCTTCCTTCCTTCCTTCCTTCCTTCTTCCTTCCTTCCTTCCTTCCTTCCTTCCTTCCTTTTCCTTCCTTCCTTCCTTCCTTCCTTCCTTCCTTCCTTCCTGCCTGCCTGCCTGCCTGCCTGCCTGCCTGCCTTCCTGCCTTCCTACCTTACTTCCCTTCCTTCTTTCCTTCCTTTTTTCTTTCTTTTTTCTCTTCTTCCTTTTTATTTCTCTCTTTCTTCACAGCTTTACCAATAATCTCTGCACAGACACCAAACCTCGAAAATTCCAGGGACTCCGGTGTCCAGACTGAGAACTCTAGGTCTTCTTGGTGTGGGGCGGGCAGCCTTTCCCACCCCACGCTTATTTCAGGGGTCCTGACAGCAGCTGCCATGTCAACTCATCCACCCATTTCTACCAGTCCTGAAGTTTCTGCTGAGCAGCACCTCCAAATTCCACACTACTGAAATTCCAGTAGGAATACACCAAATAAGATGGGAAAGTAACAGAAGCCAATTACACACCAACAAAACAGTAACACTGAACACTCAGTTGGAAACTAACAGTTTAGTAAATCCCCGGAGATTTAACAACCCAGTGGTGAGATACAACAATTTTCACAGATTTTCTTTTTACTGAAATATTTTTGATAATTCTATTATCCATTGAGTTGCAGTAAGAAATATAAAATAAATTATTGTGTGCTTGCCAAGGGGGAGGCTTGGAGAGTGGTTGGGAAAATGGGGACAATGTGGAAGGAAGGTCATTGGTGGTGGGATTGGAGTTGGAACAACAAAGGCCTTTAACAACTATTATGAACAACTTTTGTAAACTACGGTGTTTAAGTGAAGTTTTTTATTTAAACAAAAAAAAGAAAGAGAAATTTGGCTCAGACTCCCGACTCCCTTTCTGTACTTCAAATGTGCTTTTTTTCTTGAGACATGTAATTGCTGGTTTTCTGATTTAAAAAGGAAGGAAAGAAGGAAGGAAGGAAGGAAAGAAGAAAAGGAAGGAAGAAAGAAAGGAAGGAAGAAAGAAAAGGAAGAAAGAAAGAAAGAAAGAAAGAAAGAAAGAAAGAGAAAAGAAAGAAAGAAAGAAAGAAAGAAAGAAAGAAAGAAGAGAAAGAAAAGAAAGAAAGGAAGAAGAGAAAGAAAGAAAGAAAAAGAAAAGAAAGAAAGAAAAAGAAAAAAGGAAGGAGAGAGAAAGAAGGAAGAGAAAGAAAAGGAAAGGAAGGAGAGAAGGAGAGAGAAGAAGGAAGAAAAAAGAGAAAGAAAAAGAAGAAGAGAAAGAAAAAAGAAAGGAAGGAAGGAGAGAGAAAAAGGAAGAGAGAAAGAAAAAAGGGAAGGAAGGAAGGAAGGAGAGAGAGAAGGGAAGGAAGGAAGAGAGAAAGAAAAAGGAATAAGAGAAGAGAGAAAAAAGAAAGGAAAGAAGGAAGGAAAGAAGGGAAGGAAGGAAAGAAAGGAAGGAAGGAAGGGAAGGAAGGATGGAAGGAAGGATGGAAGGAAGGAAGGAAGGAAGGAAGGATGGAAGGAAGGAAGGAAGGAAGGAAGGAAGGAAGGAAGGAAGGAAGGAAGGAAGGAAGGAAGGAAGGAAGGAAGGAAGGAAGGAAGGAAAGAAAAACATCTCCAGGAGCTCAAGGAGTCCTTATTGGGGGTGGAGGGAAGGAAGGAAGGAAGGAAGGAAGGAAGGAAGGAAGGAAGGAAGGAAGGAGGGAAGGAAGGAAGGAAGGAAGGAAGAGGGAAGGAAGGGAGGGAGGAGGGAGGGAGGGAGGGAGGGAGGGAGGGAGGAGGGAGAGGAAGAAAGGAAAAGATCTCCAGGAGCTCAAGGAGTCCTTATTGGGGTTGGTGCTATAGAGTCCAATTAGGAACACATGAAAGGGCTGTTTTTAACTTAATAATGAGGTGTGTTCAGACTTCATTTAAATGATACATGCATAAGTGTTATGATTGGGAGGAACGAGGAACTGGTGCATGAAGAAACTGTTTGGAAAGTGCAGCCATCAGGGTTGAAGGCTTCCAGTGCTTTCCCAGGTGGTTGATGGTCATTTAGAAGCAGACAGGATTCACCTGACCTTTACCTCTTCCTTCCCTGTTTAGACAAGCAAGATTCTTAATTGATCCATGGCTGAAATGACAGTCCCATTGCCAATTTTTCAATCTTTCTTGCAACAAAGAAAGTCACGTGGGGGTTCTGACAAATCATTCTCCTGCCCTCACTTTTTATTACCCCTGTTTTTATGCCTCAACACAGAGGAGATGCCAGCAGTGCTACGACCAGACTTAAACCACACGACAGGGAACATGAGGCCAGAAGGCTGATAGAATCAGGAGGACAGAGTAGAAATAACTGTCTGTGTGGGATGGCTGGACGTCTGGACCAAAGCCAGCCCTGCCTACTGCTGAATTCTAGTTATGTGCGGAAAACAGTCCCTGTTTGTTTAAGCCTCTGAGTTGGGAGTTTTATTTGCCATATTGTGGCCAAATGTATTCATCATGGAGACAAAACCCTGGTAAAGGGCATCCTTTTCTCCTCCTCCCAGGGCTCACCAAATGCCCACAAAGAGCTCACTTTCACACATTCTATGCGAAAAGTGTATTTTTATCTGGGTGACACAGTGAGCGCTCAGAAAAAAGCACTATAGAGATCTGAAATGTTATTTTTTCTTCTCCCTGTTTCCATATCAATTCCTCGAGGATTTATAGACCAGCTATTGAATAATGTACTGGTACTGGAGAAGCATACATGAGCTTACTTACAGTCCTGCCTCCAGGAAAGGAGCAGTTTGCCAAAAGATACAAGCTTGTAAATAGAGTATTTTCAATTCCATGTCAGAGAGCAGTTTGTCCTGGATATAGAGGCCATACAGAAGAAGAAATCATGGACTTCGGCATGCAGGAGGGAGAACATAATACAATAACTGAGCAATAATATGAGAACAAGCATGAACTGGAGTGATTCTTCTCATATTCTGGCAAACAAGTGAAAATTCTGATTGGCTAGAAGCTCAAGTTTGGTGTGCCCACACCTGTGAAACTGCATTCATGGTCCTCTTCCAAAGGGGATCACGTTTGGCATTGCCCATATATCCAGTCGATTCATCGTACCCTTTCCCTCACCCCTCCTTCTCCTGGTGTTTTCACCTTTGGGCCTGTCAGATGCTGCTCATTAGTGCTGTGACTATCCAGTACCCCCGCCAGAGCCTGTCACGCTTACTCTGCACATCCGCAATCATTTCTCCAGCTGCTTCTTTATTTCCAACCTTTGTCCACAGTGTAACTGGAGAGATCATCTTGAACCCAGCAGATGTTCGTATTAATTCCCCCCATATCTGTTGTTAAGTAATTTCCCTTTGCTCTGATGATGATGCTAAACAAGGTATTGGACTTGTCTGAAGGCCTCGGGCTCTCCAGACACATTGCTCATGCCTCTTCCTTGACTTCCCTGCTCCAGCCATGGTGACCTGCTGTCAGATCCTCGAACAGGTAACATTTTTTCTGTTTCGGTTCTTTTGCACATGCTCCTTCATCTTTAAAGAGAAATCCTCCCGATAAACTTCCCAACCAAACTATCATAACCGGGGCAGAGCAATAGTACAGCGGGAGAGCATTTGCCTTGCACATGGCCAATCTAGGTTCGATCTCCAGCATCCATTATGGTCCCCTGAGCACCACCAGGAGTAATTCCTGACTATAGAGCCAGGAGTAACAAAACAAAACAAACAAACTGTCATAATGTGCCCGGATCTCAATCAACTCCTCTTACTCAGGCTCTCATCATCCCATAGGATTTTCTTTCGCAGCATTTATTACAGTTGCAGTGATGACATTTCGGTTGATGCTTTAATTAAACAAACTATTCCCTAGATTAGAATGTGGATCTGGGACCCCAGAACATTTTTCTTTACCCACTGTCCCCTTTATCTTATAACATGAAGACTAGCACATTATAGGCGCTGAGTACATATTAGTTGAGTTATAGAAGAAATGAACAGAGGGTTAGCATCTTGAACTATGTATTTGAACGTTTATGTATTTTCAAACATTTACTATAATCCGTATTGATAAATTATTTCTGCATGATAAAATGCACTAACTTCAATAGCACAGTTTAAGAAGTACCAACAACGTATACCTGATGTAGCCACATCAGCATGTAGACTATTTCCATCACCCAAAAGCACCTTGATGCCTGTTTGCAGCTGTGGTACCCCAGATCCAGCAACCACAGATTTGTTGTTTCTGGTTGTACTTTGTAAGACTTTGCCCACTAGAATCACACACAATAAGCTCCTTTGTCCCTGAGTTCTTTCACTAACATAATGTATGAGTTCCCTCTATGTGTTATGTTAGTTTGTTGCTTTTTTACTGCTGGCTAGTATTTCATTGTGTGACTATGCTAGCATTTATTTATTTGTTCATCTGTTGATAAGTGATGGTTATGTTTCCAGTTTTAGATCGCTGCAAATAAAATTATTTAGACTTTTGTGTACAAAAGTTTTGTATCTGTTTTTTGCAGATAATATTTTCATTATTTTGGGTGAGTACGCAGGATAATAGTTTTTAGAATAAATTAGCATTCAAAATAAAACCTTGAAGAGTGGAGAGATAGCTATAAGGGCTGAGTGTATGCTTTGCACGCAGCAGGCTGGGATTCAATCCCTCAGACCTCACTGTTCTCTGAGCATTGTCAGGAATAATCCCAAGCACTGGTGCATGTGACGAAAAACTCCTAAACAAATATATAAATATTTATTGGAACTACAATGAGAACTACAATGAGATTGTTTCACATTTACTAGTGGAATTATTTTAAAACTGGAAAACAACAAAAGTTAATTTTTAAAAAATCAACTTTTCCACTAAAGATGTAGAAAGGTTGGCATTTTCCACATACTACTTGTTGGTAAGGTAAAATAGTGTGGTGTCTATAGAAAACAGTTTGACATTTCCTTCTAAAATTAAACAAAGAATTACTGTATAACCTGGAAATTTAACTCCTTAGTATCCATCATATATAATTGAACATAGGTGTTTAAAAAAAATCTACCTGGGGCCGAAGCGATAGTCCAGCGAGTAAGGCTTTGCACGAAGCCAATCAGGGTTTGATCCCTGGCATCCCATATGGTCCCCTGAGTACCGCCAAGACTAATTCCTGAATGCAGAACCAGGAATAACTCCTGAGCATTGCCTGGTGTGACCCAAAATAATGATGATGATGATGATAATAATAATAATAATAATAATAATAATAATATTCTACCTGCATGTTTGCAGTTTTCATGAGAGTAAAAAGGTGGAAACTGGGCTGGAGGGATAGCACAGCGGGTTGGCGTTTGTCTTACATGCGACCTGGGTTGGATCCCCGGCATCTCATATGGTCCCCTGAGCACCTCCAGGAGTAATTCCTGAGTGCAGAGCCAATAGTAACCCCTGTGCATTGCCGGGCGTGACCTAAAAAAATTAAATTAAATTAAAAAATTAGAAGGTGGAAATAACAAATGTCCAACAGACAATGGGGCAATCGAAATGTCACTTAGTCATGTAGTGAAACATTAATGGACCAAAGGAGTAAAGTGCTGAGACATGTCACAACAGAGATGAACTTTGTTTATTTGTTTTTGCGCACCCAGAGTAAAGATGAACTTTGACGATATTCTGTTAAGCAAAAGAAATCAGATACCAAAGGCCACACGCAGTCTGACTCCATTTGAATGAAAAATCCAGATATATAGTTGATAAATCCATAGCAATGGGAAGTAGGTTGGTGGTTACTAGGCTTGTGGAGTGATGTGTTGGGGGGGGGCATTGCTGCTTAATAGGGACAGGGTTTCTATTTAGGTTCTATTCAAGTTCTCCAGAACCAGATTGTTGGGATGGATGCAGAACAGCAAGTTTAATGCCACAAATTGTGTGCGCTAACATGGCTCAGAGAGTTCATTTAACACTTTGTATAATGTGCCATAATCAGAGGAGTGATGAGGGCAGGGCCTTTTCCTGTGGTGCCTGCCCCTATGAGAACCGCACCAAGAGTCCCCCAGTGAAGGTGGAGTGGAGAGTCAGTAGAGAGTCAGAACAGCCCCTCACTTCTCATGAGGTTGGGATTGCTCCCAGTAGATATCCTGAGACAGACATGGGGCAGAGCTGATACTGATACTGGCTCTCACTGTGCCCAGCCGCTCATGAGGTGCCCGGGAGGGATGGCAGGTTCTAGCCCTGGCCCACCACCACAGCAGAGCCTCACAACAAGCCAGACGACCCCCCCCCACTCCATGAAGACCTCCATTTTCCACATCCGGACTTCCTCCTCATCAGAACTCCACCCAGCAGACCAGCCTATCACAGCCCGGCTCATCGAGATCCACCCTGCTGCAGTCTTTTTTTAATCCGGCCCAGGTATGCTGATCCAGAGACAGACATGGGGGCAGAGCTGCTACTGGCTCTCACTGTGCCAAGCCGCTCATGAGGTGCCTGGGAGGAATGGCAGGTTCTAGCCCTGGCCTGCCACCCCAGCAGAGCCTCACAACAAGCAAGACGACCCCCCCACTCCATGAGGACCTCCATTTTCCACATACGGACTTCCTCCTCATCAGAACTCCACCCAGCAGACCAGCCTATCACAGCCCAGCTCGTGCAGCCGCTTGCGGTTCATCAATAAATGCTGGATTTTGAGATGACTACAAGAGTATGCTACCCGCACGGCAGAGCCTGGCAAGCTACCCGTGTTGTATTTGATATGCCAAATACCAGTAACAATTATAGACCTCATTCCCATGACCTGATGGAATGGTTTGAGGCTCTTTATGTTCCTGGAGCAAGCAGGTGCCCTTGGGCTCTACTTGCATGAGACAGGTCATATGGAGATGTTACTGGTGCCCCCTCGAGCAAATCGAAGATGAACGGGAAGACAGTGATACAATGATACAGTGATAGATATCCTGAAACTTTGAGAAATAATTCCACTTTCCTAGCCCAGGAGGAGTGCATATATAAAAAGCAACATTAGAGGCAGGAGAGATAGTTCAGTGGGTGGGTCTTTTGCCTTGCACACGCCTCACCGGGGCTCAATCCCCATCATCCCATATAGTCCCCAAGCATGATAAGGAATAATTCCTGAGTGCAGAGCCAGGAACATGCACTGGGTGTACACTCCATCCTCACCCCAACCCGCCAAAGCAACATTATGTCAAAGGGTGAATGGGTCAGCACGTAGTCTGGATACTATTAGACACTCTCCTGCTGCTTCCAAAATGCTGATGTTTCAAAAAGGTGCTTGACTTCTCAGGAGAGAGACTTAGTACATTCAGTAAGGCCTTTGCCTTACACACAGGTGGTCTGGTTTCAATCCTCAGAACTACATGTAGTTCCCTGAGCCTCTCCAAGGAAGTACAGAGCCAGGAGTAGGCCCTGAGTACAGCCAGATACCCCCTTCAACAACAACAAACTGAAGAAAGGTTGAGCTCTGTCTTCTTTACTTGTGGAATAAATAAGGCACAAAAAGTTCAAGACTGAGAACACAGGACTTTGATGAACAGGCAGAGGAGACAAAGAATGAATAGTAGGAGAGAAGAGAAAGAGAAAAAAAGAATTTAAAAGGGATGCACAGAAACCAAGAAGTGTCACCCACAGTGTTAGGCTGCAAGGACGTCCACATTGGGTAAATGTGAGTCTCATCAGTCATGCTGGTCATGGCACAGCAGAAGCCTGTTGTTGGTGGGTGGGAATCTGGAAAGTTGCTGAGGGAGGAAAGCAGCCTTGGAGTGAGCCCATTTTTTTCCAAAAGCCATGACCAAGATAGAAAGAGGATTAGTTTCACATTTTTCCATGAAAAATAGTCAAGGGAAGGGTGATACCTTCATATGTTGTGGGTGAAAGAAAAGAACCAGCAGATAGAAAGCTTTCAAGTTTTGAGAAGAAGAAATTGGGAAATAAAGAAATTGGGGAAAATTGGGAATATTCTCTGGAACACCCACAGCCTGTTCTTTGAAAAATGGTGCAAGAGGGCTGGAGTGATAGTCCAGCAGATAGGGCATTTGCCTTGTACGTGGCCAACCCAGGTTCAATCTCATATGGTCACCCGAAGCACCACCAAGAGTAACTCCTTGGCGTTACTGGGTATGACCCAAATAGGAAAAATAAAAGAGAGAGAGAAATGGAGCAAGGACTTGCCTATAGATGTTATATAGTTTTCAAAGACTTTGCTTCTTCTACGCAAATAATATCAAGTAGGAGATGAGGACTGGCTGCCTTCCTGTTAGAGAGCTCTCACACCATGGCTAGCTGCTCCACCTTTCCCCAGCACGCTGGAAACTTTTGGGGGGTGGGTCTCTGTGGGCCACTCCGGCGATGCTCATGGGTTACTCCTGGCTCTGCACTCAGGAATTACTCCTGGTGGTGCTCGGGGACCATATGGGATGCTTATGAGGCAAATGTCCTACCTGATGTACTATCGCTCCAGCCTCAGCATGGTGGAAACTTTGATACCCCCATTTGAGTGAAAACTTTTAAGGCTCCAATTACAGGAATCCCATCTTCTTTAGTTGGCATCAGTCGAGTTTCTAAAGTAAATACACTGCACATTCTATTATGTGAAAGTATTCTTTGTTCTTATTAAAATTCAGATTTACTAGAGAAAAGATAGGAGATGAGGATGGCTCAGTGGTCTGAGCTATCTTGCAAGTATGAGGCTGGTGAGGCTGAGTTTGATCCCCTGGCACTGCCCTACATGTGGTATGAGCCCAGTGGCTGTGCGGTGGATGTTGATCATTCCAACCAAGTGCCTGTTAGCATCGCTACCAGCTACCAAGTGGGTGACTCTGCTCTTATGGAAGCAGCAATGAAGGGGAAAGGAAGTGGAATAAAATTTTGACAGAACTAACAGTGCATAAATCCTAGTTCTTAGAGATGGTGATACAGTTTCCAGCTCCTGAGAAGTAGCTATGTAGTTTGCTGTTTCAGGAACTTGTTCTGGCCTCCAAATCAGATTCTTTCATCGACAAAACAGGTGCCATAATTCCTGCCCTGCTTCAGGGTCTTTATCAGGAAGCCAAGAGGGGAAAAGGGAAAAATTCATAACATTGAAAAAACTTCATCTTCCATTTAAAGGACAGTGGAATTTAAGCAAATTAGACCTGATCACTGAACCATGTTCCAAGTTAATCTCCACTTAGCAAAAACACTTGATCACTTGATCACTTGACATCCCATTATATGTCATCAGTAACGTTTCCATTTGTCCCTGTCACATGCCAGTGTAGCCCAGTGGCATCTGCTTGCCCCAGGAATATGAAGAGCCTCAAACCATTTGTTCAGGGTCTTGACGAAGAAGTCTGACCATCCTGTAGGTGGGGCGCCACGTGATCTTTTGACATCCCATGGGATCCAGTCAGTAACAGCTCTAGTCCAGCGGTTGTCTCCAAGTCACATTACACGTCCAGCCCATCTGATTTTCAATGCCTTGGCAAACGAGACAGAGTCCCTGACTCTGGATTGTCGATGGAGGTCAGAACTCCAGGATTCCTTCTCTCACTTGAGTGAGGCGTGATATTCCAAGCATAGCTCTTTCGATTTCGATTCTTTCAATTCCTCTTTTTGGGAGATCCAAATAGCATTCTCATCCTGCTTTTGTAGAACCCAGGTCTCTGCAGTGTATGTTCATGCATACATACAGTATGGTGGAGTCAAAGAAATGTACCCAGAGCTGGAGGCTCTTTGCCCTTGTAGCTATTTCTTTGACACTCTTAAAGGTGTTCCATGCTGCTCTCTTTCTCCTGCGCAGCTCAGGTGCTAGGTCGTTCATCATGTTGAGTTCTCGACCTAGGTACACATAACTGCTCATTCAGGGATGTCTGTTCCATTGAGAGTGAATGGAGCATCAGGAAATAGATCATTTTTCATGAACATTGTTTTGTTGATATTCAGCTGTAGACCTACCTTTCCACATTCATGGTCAAAGTCAGCCAGCATTTGTGCCAGTTGGCTAATGTTTGGTGTTATTAGAAACATGTCATCAGCAAAGCAGAGGTGGTGTAGTTGCCGACTGTCTATCTTCACTCCAATTCCTTCCCATTCTAATTGTCGCATGACGTTCTTGAGAGTGGCGTTGAAGAGTTTCAGTGAAATGGTATCACCCTGCCGAACCCCTCTTTTGACATCAATGATCACTTCCTTGTAGAATGGTGAGACCCTAGTGGTGAATCTGTAATACAGCTCACGAAGGATCTTGATGTATTGAGTTTGAAAAACTAGCAAAAACACTAGTGGGGAAAAAAAGTATTATTAAAAATAAGACATTTACGATAACTGGTCATCTTTACAAACTCCCACATGCTGTTCCAGAGCACTTACTTTGTCAACAAAAAGAGGTCACGTCCTCTGACATGGCAGATTCAAGGGACAGTCAGCATGGCAGAGAGCTGGGAACAAGGGACTGTCTGGGTCTGTGCCTCTCTAATCCAAGGTCTGTCACAGTCTTCAGAACATTTATTTGCTTCTCTGACTTTTCTTGGCTCTTTTATAAGGAATATGATGCTCTAAGCAAACACTGCTTTCAACTTCTTTTGTAAGTCCAGGACTTTGCAGCATTCTCTTAAGTGTCATCCCAATCAAGGGAGGTTTTTGTCACTGTCTCTGGGGTAAGAAATGAAAGCTCTGAGACTGTGTCTGGGCCACTAAAGAGCAGAGTGGCGAGTTGGAAAGGCCTTTCCTGTCTCAGCCTGTCCTCTAACTCCAAGGACCTGTGCAGAGCAAGGCCCAGAATGAAAGCGTGACTGCATGACAGAATCACTGCCGGCTCAGCATCATTTCCAGCCTGCTAAAGGCTCCCTGGTCACCCTGGAAACCTTTCAGAATGAACATCTCTTCCTCTTGGACCTCTTGTTTCTGTTAATGGTACTAACACTGGTTCTCTCCAGGTCAAGACCTGGGTCATCCCAACTTCTCCCTGACTGTTCTCTTACCCTTTGCACAAGATCAGGCATTAGAGACACCAATGTCTCCACACACATGTTTCTTACAAGGTTTCTCACACTACTTGACCTTTGCCTGGTCTATTTGTGGAATATAAAGGAATGTTTTCATACCTAGCATGTTGAATCAGGAGTTGGTCACAGATGGATGAGAGAGAACAATCCCTAGGTCCTCAGAGAAAGAGATTGCTGAAGGCTGTGAACAGAGCCCCCTGAGGTGGGAGTGGTGATGTCAAAGTTTTTGCCAGAAGTTGGCCACCATCTTAAAATCATGAGTGTGAGCTGGGCAGCACGTGACTTTCTCTGTTCTCATTCCCCATTGTCATGCTCCCCTTTCTTTACCTATACAAGCTCCAAGTTCCAATGTAAGAGTAAGATGTCTTGAGGAAGAGGAGAGCATCAAATCCACTCTGCTTAGATTGCCAGCACCTCAGTAAACATTTTTTTTTGCTTTTTTTTGGGTCACACCAGCAATGATCAGTGGTTACTCCTGGCTCTATACTCAGGAATTCATCTTGTCGGTGCTCGGGGATCGAACCTAGCCGTGTGCAAGGCAAACACCCTACCCGCTGTGCTATGGCTCCAGCCCCAACATGTTTTTTTCTTATACAAACTTTTGATCCTTCTGTGGCAAACACTCCCAGATGCTTTTTTCCTGCTGGTTACCAGCTGCCACTGCTTTAATTCAGAAGCTGGGCCTTCTGCCTGCATCTCTGGTTCCAGTCTGCCAATTCTTCCCAGTGGCACTCACATCTGCATTCTCAGTCATCACCCCTGGTGAAAATGCAGTCACCTAACTTGCCAATTTAAATTATTTCATTGCTCTCATTTTGTCTTGAATAAGTTTAACAAAAACAGAAACCCATAAAGTCCTTCAAGGTTCATTTCACAAGCTTTCATCACTCTTCTTCCCTCTGACTATGACAATCAAGCTCTCCCAAAGGCTATGAAACCTCTTGGGACCTCCAAAGTTCTTTCTCTCTCTCTCTCTCTCTAATATTTTATTATACCACTGTGAGATATATAATTACAAGGATGTTGATGTTTGGGTTTCAGTCATACAGTGTTCCAGCACCCGGCCCTCCACCAGTACCCATTTCCCACCACCAATGTCCCCAATTCCCTCCCCTTCCCATAGCCTGCCTCTATGGCAGGTTCTTTCTCTCTTTTCTCTCTCTTTCTCTTCTCTTTTCCTTCTCTTACACATTGTGGATTGCAATACATACTTTTAGAGGTTATCATGTGTATCTTGTTGCCTTGTTCAATGCTCAGTTCTAGGTTGGCACCAGCCTGAATCCAACAAGTACATCAAACAAAATATAGGAAAAACCCTCCACAACATTGAAGCTAAAGGCATCTTCAAAGGTGAAATACCACTAACGAAACTGCAAGCTAATAATTTGCCATAGTTTCTCTTGACTCTTAGTATACCTTGAGATCATTTTAATGCCATTTACTTCTTTATCTTCTATAGAATTCCTCGTCATTCACTGCTTACTTACTTTGAGAAAGATTTCTGAGACCTCTAGACAGCCCTTTCAAAATATTTAACACCTCCTTTTTCTGTTCATTGGTTCTCAGAGTTGCAGTTGGTATTGCAAATTGTTGGTGTCTTTGCTTGTATCTGAAAGGACAGAAATGGTACCATTGTTGGTATCATCAGTACTAGAAATTAGGTGTCATGTGTTATCAGAAATCAAGGAATGTTGACTAGTTAATTAATCAATTCATACAAAAAACCCTAACCCTCTATTTTTCATCTGTCCAGGAAAAATTATGCAGGAGAAAGAAGACAGTTTAGAGGTAAGGAGTCCACTACAGTAGGTCTTTTATTTCTCTTGATGAGAAAGGATGAAGTTTTCAGGGTGTGAGTGTGGGGAAAAAATTAAAACAAAATGAGAGACTATGAAAACAGACCGCTTCTGAGTAATTCCTGAGTCCAATCTTTACTTTGCAGCTTTGTTATATTGTTTAAAGTGGGGAGAGCTTTTCAGTGAGACCCACACATAGCTCAACTGTTAAAACAAAAATTGTGGGCTAAGATTCCTTAGACACGCTTTTAAAATTTCCTGCTATTTGTGGGCTCTGAGCTTGCTGGGACTATGCTGCAGCCACACAGTCAGGGTGACCAATAACGTTCCTGAAAGTTCCACAGCTAAGCTTAACACATTCAAATATCAAGGGGTAGTACGTGACATGCATTAAATTGCCACTAGTGGCAACAAAGGAGAGTGACAGCCCTTCTGTTTGAATGGTGCGCCAACCATGTGATGCAACCAGGTCTTTGTAAACACATTCTCAGAACAGTCTCAGAAAGGGCAATAGTCTTCCTGTCTCCATGTCTATAAGACCACAAGTTCACATGTGAGGTTAACTGTCTTTCTCTACCATTCAAAAAAAAGCTTTTCTTGGGCCAGAAAGATAATACCATGATGGAATGGTTTGAGGCTCTTTATGTTCCTGGAGCAAGCAGGTTCCCTTGGGCTCTACTTGCATGAGACAGGACATAAGGAGATGTTACTGGTGCCCGCTCGAGCAAATCGATGATGAACGGGAAGACAGTGATACAGTGATTACATCTTGCCCTGCATGCAGCTGATTTAGGTTCAATCCCTGGCATCCCATGTGGTCCCTTGAGCACGCCTAGGAATGATCCCTGAGTGCAGAGCCAGAGCCAGGAGTAAGCCCTGAGCATAACTAGATGTGACCCAAAAGCCAAAAGAAAAAAAGTTTTAGAAAAACTTTTAATAAAAACTTTTTTCTTTTCCTTTGCTAGATTTTCTTATCAGAGATAACATGATGGAAGGAAGTTATTGCTGTCATAGCAGGGGAAACAATAGCTTCTTGCCTAATGACATGCTTATGATTTGCTCTAAAACCCTCAAAATGAATAAAAGATGGTATACTGAAAAGCATTCAAGGAAAGATACTTAGAAATCAAAACACAACTTAATCAGTGCAAAGTATTCTTAAGTGTTGAAAAATCACTTAGCAAAGATGGGGAGAGGAATGACTAAAACAGTCTGCTGTGTGTTGGGTTACTTTTTGTTTACAGTCTTTGGTCTCCTCCCTACTCAGCTAGGAGTAAGAGAAACAGGTAGGTAGAAACAGGTGACAGTTTCAGGTGCAGAGTCTGGCTAAAATGTTGTTTTCTCTTTCCTGCATGCCCTTTGCACATTCTTTTTGTTACAGCGCTGCCCTTTTAGATAGGCAGGAAGACAGTTAAGGCTATGCGTTTGTAAACCACAAGTTAATTAACTCTGAACCATTTACTCCTGACCATCCATCATATTTCCTAACCTAAACCTCAGTAACCCTTAGATAGTAGCTCCTCCAGAGCTCCATGGGTTGCTTCCATGTGGGGTGAGCACAGCTGTGGGTCTGGAGTGGTTGGGTCTAAAGTGTCTCTCTTCCTGGGCTGCCCACTGAGCTGTGGGTCTGGAGTGTCTCTCTTCTGGCTGCGACAGTCTTAGATTTATACTGGATGTTAGGATCAGGTTCTTCCCAGGATCCTTCACATTTTTACACTGTATTCAGTTCTGGGGAGATTCTAGCCATGGTCTGTCATCCCAGTGAGCCTAGCAAGAAGCCAGAGGAAACCCCATACCATGAGGTCAGTCATTCTCAACATCCAGGCTCCACAGCTCCTCTGAGCTCCACACAAGAGAAAAGCTGATATTTCCCTGTTGAGTTTCATCAGTAAATGCTCGAGATGAGAGCCTTCTACTGAGAGTATACCACCTACATGGCAGAGCCTGGCAAGCCACCCGAGCCACCCATGTTTATTTGATATGCCAAACCCCAGTAATAATTATGGACCTCATTCCCATGACCTGAAGGAATGGTTTGAGGCTCTTCCTGTTCCTGGAGTGAGCAGATGCCCTTGGGCTACATTTGTTTGGGACAGGATGTATGTAGATGTTACAGGTGCCTGCTGGAGCAAATTGATGAACAACAAGAATACAAGTGATACAAGTGATACAAGCCCTTAAATTAATTCTACTTCCTTACACTCCAAAAAGTAGGGTTCTGTGGTGGGACTTGATTGAACCCAGGGCAAGTCTTGAATAAGCTATTCTGACCTCAACATGGGACTAAGTGTCATAAACACTATAATAAGCTAAGAGCATGGTCATGCAACAAACTCTGTTGTGATCCAAAGATAAGCAACTGATTTAGGACCCTGCTGGGGTTAGGAAAAAAACTTACCTGGCTTGAGAACTGTAGTCTGTTCTGAGATGTCCCCATTCTCACTATATATTCCAGACTACAGTCCTCATTCTCATTCAAATGAGATGTCCCCATTCTAACTATATATTCCAGACTACAGTCCTCAGGCAGGTAGGAATTGGGGACACTGGTGGTGGGAAATGGGAACTGGTGAAGGGATGGGTGCAGGAACACTTATCACTGTCACTGTCTTCCCGTTCATCTTCGATTTGCTCGAGCAGGCACCAGTAACATCTCCATATGTCCTGTCTCATGCAAGTAGAGCCCAAGGGCACCTACCTGCTCCAGGAACATAAAGAGCCTCAAACCATTCCATCAGGTCATGGGAATGAGGTCTATAATTGTTACTGGTATCTGGCATATCAAATACAACATGGGTAGCTTGCCAGGCTCTGCCGTCCGGGTAGCAAATAGTGCAGGAACACTATATAACTGAAATCCAAACATGAGCATCTTTGTAATTGTATATCTTACGGTGGTATAATAAAATATTAATTAAAAAGTTTTTTAAAAGTTTAAGAAACTTTTAAAAGCCACTATTTAAGCTTAATCCTGGGTGTAGATAAATGCCTGTATCTCTTACTATGATTATTTAAAGATTGTTTAGCAGCAAAGGAAAAGATTCTGCTTTTGTCTTGGACTGGTCTATAGCCCCAGGGAAATATTCTAGCTCTGGGGGCATGTTCCCTAGTAGACTGCTGAGAAGGAAGGGCTTTTACACTTTCTCATTGTTTCAGGATCAAAGTCAATCACCTCTTGCAACTCCCAAACCCCCATCCTTTTGTGAGGTATAGATTTGAGCAGATTTGACTTGAAAGGGGTGTGGAGGAGAGAGAAAGGAGAGCAGAGATTAAAGGAGATCTCTGACTACCTAGAAGCCTGTGGTCCTCTTCCTTTGCCTGTGTTTCAGGGGTGGGGAGGGGAACTGTCTTCCGCCCAAAGCACACCAGGAGACAATGCTGAATCCCAATATCTGTTGGGGACCCTAATGAACCCAAACAGCTGAGGAATAAAGCACCAAGCAGAGCAGGCTGATGATATAGTATACATGCTTCCTCCCTGCCCCACTCCTACCTACCTCAAAATATGTATGGGTACTTCAGGAGCTACAGGTAGAAACTTGTATAGGAAATATGCTTGGATGTTCCTTAAGACAATAAGTAGCTGTTCATTGTCTTGCGGAGTAGAGCTGGACTGGGGGCTATGGGAGAGGTGGCTTACATCTCTGTGCTGTAATGACAGTAGCCAACATGGGTTCAGTATCTCCTACATATGCGTCAGACACCCTAATAAGTACCTTACCTGTGGCAATTCAAAGGCTCTATCAAGCTTAGTTTTATTTTAATGATAAAGAAGTCTATGTTTAGGGAATTTAGAAGATACAGACCCAAGATGATTGATATATCAATGTATCAATGTATCCAATGTATCTGCATCATGCACACATTCAGCTTTATGCAGTTGAACTCCAAACTGCAATGGCTTTGAGCTGAGAGGATCAATGTAAACTCAGAGTGGTTTTTTTTTCTGTCTATAACTAGATAGCGATAGGGTGTTGGAGAGTCAACTCTGCAGTTATATGTATAGTTTTAAATGGTGTGTGGTTGGCACCCCAATCCTTCAAGTGTTTCAGGAATCAACTGCACAGAGCATGTTCATTTAATGCTTATTTTCACTAAATATCTGGCATCTTTTTGTGTTGTTGCAGAGTTCAGGGGTAAGAACAAAGTGACTACTCTTTGTTGACTGACTTGTCATGGGACAGATCAACTGGAAGTAACCTTACTTCAAGGCTGGTATTCCTTGGAGTGAGATGGAGAGATAGCAGTCACCAATGCATGGAAAGTCCTTAAAATAAAGACATTTCACTAGGTTTCAAATCACACGTGAGCGCCTCAGGCCTAGCTCAGTGGCTTAAAAGCATCTTCCCTGCAGGCCTAAAGTGTGCTGCCCAGTAGCTTCCAGTTGCCCCTGTGTGCAGGCATGTAATCCAGTGCTCTAACTCTCCTTGACCTTGCCACAAACACTTTATTTTTTATTTTTATTTATTTATTTATTTATTTTTTGGCTTTTGGGTCACACCCAGTGATGCTCAGAAGTTACTCCTAGCTCTTCGCTCAGTAATTACTCCTAGCAATACTGGGGACCATATATGGGATGCTGGGGATCAAACCTGGGTGCCTGCAAGGAAACGCCCTACCCACTGTGCTATCACTCCAGCCCAACCACACACACTTTAAAGGCCTATTAATTGTCTCCAGGTAAAATCTAAGTGGAGGAAAATCTTCCTGGGACTCCTCAATCAAATTCACTTTCAGAAAGAACAGAAAAAAGGCAGAGCCTGGGTGCTTAGGCACTTGTGAAATAACAGTACTTACTGTCTTGTCTTTATCGGTGCAGTAAAATTCTTTCATAGCTGGATTTCTTAGCGACAAATGTGCATGCTGAGTTTTCACATACTGCTTACATTTGTAAAGATGTTAACTGTCTTCTTCAGTGTGACAGATTCTTTCCCTCTGTAATTTATCTCATTAATCCACTTTGGATTTTTTTTTTTCATCAAAGAGTTAAACTGGGTTTCTAAGGAACAAAATAATTTAATAGCCTGGTACTTTGTAAACCATTCCAGTGGAGCTTTGCTTTTTGTCCTTACATCTTTAATTTTAATCAATGGAACATGAAAGAAATACATATTGTGTGTGTGTGTGTGTGCGCGCATGTCTAGTGTTTACCTTCTTGAGATAAAATAGCAGTTCTTGTAGGTGCTGAGTCAAAAACATGTCGACCTTGAACATAGAAACTTTGATTTTCTAAACTGAATATGATAGTGCTGTTGAATTCTGGATAAAGATTAGTTCAAATGAATATGCTGTTTATTCATTTATTTAACAATTTGCTTCTCAACAATTTCATTCAATGACACTACCAAGGAGTTGGAATAACTTAGTAACAGAACAACCACATGGTTGTTTCTTTTCTTTATTTAAAATTGGAATTTAAAATCAAAGCGATGACTCATGTTAGTTCAAAAGCCATGCTAAAAACTAAAAGTAGACTTCCGGAAGCCCTAGCAGCCACACCCACCTCCCACAGTGGCTGCCATGTTGACTCACCCACCTACCCTGCTCTATCAATTCCCCACTAAACATCTGAGTAGATGCTCCCAAGCAGTGAAAATTCTTGGAAACACTGGTCCTGTCAGCAGAAAACTCCATAGGAGTGGGTCTTGGTGGGTCTTTCTTGTTCATAATGCTTGGTAACTGGCAGACATTTCTGTGTATTATTTTAGAGTAATTTCCCTCTATCAACTTTATCTGTTCATTGTCCATGGATCTCCTTTGAGTCAGATCTTAAACACTGTAATAAAGACTGCTAGTTGTGTACCTAAATATCAGTATCTTCCCCTTTTCCTTAGTGAAAACAAAAGCACAGTGTTTGACTGTGGTAATGTTCCCAGTGAAAAACCACATTCTTCAGCTCCTTTGCATCTAGACAGGACAAAATATCTAAGTTCTGATCAGTAAGAAGTGGAAATGTTGGTGTAGCAGCTCTTGGAAACTACTTTTAGAGCTGACTCAGTGTTCGCTATTCTCCTCACTTTGCACACATGATGGTTTTATGATGCTGGGATGCAGACACGATGGTCAGCGCTCCAGCAAACATCCTAAAGAAAACTGAATTTGAGAAGCCCGATGCTGATAATAGCTGAGTAAAATGGTAGGTGTCTCTTAGGAGCGGCCAAGCTTCTCACTAAAGAGACAAGAAATCTTTGTCCATGTAAGCCACTACTACCTTTGATTCTTATTTTTAGATAACCAACCCTTATCTTATCTGATAGAATCTGTCAAGATCAAAGATTTTCAAACCAATTTAGCCTAACACGCTTTTTATTTCCAGGGGTAAAATTCAAACTCTCAAACATGGGGCAGAGCTGTTCCTTGCTCTCCCTGTGCACAGCCGTTCATGAGGCAGTCGGGAGGCATGGCGGGTTCTAGCCGGGGCCCACCACCCGGCAGAGCCTCACAACAAGCCAGAACGCCCCCCCTCACTCCCACGGGTGCCGCCATTTTCCACATTCGGACTTCCCTCTCGTCAGAACTCCACCCAGCAGACCAGCCCATCACAGCCCGGCTCGCACGGCCGCTTGTGGCCGCGGCTCAACAATAAATGCTTTTTTTGGAGGTGTTTAATAGAGTTTGCCTCCTGCTCGGCAAGCCTGGCAAGCTTCTCATGTTGTATTTGATATGCCAAATTCCAGTAACAATTATATTGGGTCATTCCCATGACCTAATATAATTGTTTGAGGCTCTTTATGTTCCTGTAGCAAGCCGATGCCCCTGGCTCTACTGGCATGAGACAGGACATATGGAGATATTACTGGTGCCCGCTCTAGCAAATAGATGATCAACGGGAAGATCGTGATCGTGAGGGGTAAAATTATTTAGAACAAACAGAAAGAGCCCCTCCCTCAATTGCATCTGAGACCACTGCTGCTCTCTGGTTGATTTCTGTGCCCCTTCTCCAGACCTAATACTGACTTTAGCCCTAACCTTAACTTTTATCCTTATTGCAGTATCTCCTACTTTGGGAAACACTGGATTAGAGAGATGTGGTAATTAAAATACCATTTTCTCTTAAGGATTTTTTTTTTGTTTCACTTTCTCAGAATCTTGAGATTTTTCCTTCTAATTTTGGCTTTTTATTTTTGTAATTTTCAGGAGAGAGCTTTATCTGCGTTTTTCATTTCATGACTGCTTTCTCTTTTCTTACTGTTTTTAGAGTAGTTTTCTTTCATTTATGGCATTAATTCATGTCTCTGGGTTGTTTTTGCTGTTTTCTTGGGTCTCATTCATGTTAGTTGCTCTTCCAAATACCATGTGACTTTTGTTGTCAAATCAAGATGCTCACCCCCAGGGGAAACTTCATGTTCATGGACAGAGCTTGGTGATGATGGGCTTGTCTGCGGGGCCAAGACCGAAGCAGTCATTTTCCTGAATCACCCCCTGATAATGTAAATTTATTGATCCTTTCCCAAGGCAGATCTTTAAACACTTGTGTGATGATAATAACTTGATGGTGGCAATTCTGGGATCAGAGGAGGAAAGGGATCTTGCTGGTCAGTATGCAGATTTACATACAGCCCTGCAATTTTCACACCCCCCCAACTTCTCCTTGAACCTCCTAGGGACCTATTTTTTTTTTTACCAGTGCTGAAATAGCTAATCAAGGTTGAGTTTCTCTCTCACTGATAAAAATAAAAAAATTAAATCTTCTTATGCTCCATCACTTGATTTGGCTTTGAAACTAAGTTAGTTAGCAATGATCTAACTTTAAATGATGGGAACTACTTGATATGTAAAAATAGACACTCTTAAAGGTTTGGTAGAGTTCACTAGTGAATCCGTGCTGGACCTGGGCTTTTGTGTTTGGGCAGACTTATTATGATACCAATATCCAAGGTCAAGTGAAACATATATCAGGAGGTCTTGTCAAAAGTGGAAATTATCACAAACGTGTGGGAGTCAGAGGCTAGGTAAGACAGAAAATGGAACAGTGTGCTAACAATTGTCGAGGGTACTAATGCCAACCTAGAACTGAGCATTAAATAGAGGCAAAAAGATGCACATGATAACTCTTTAATGTATGTTCTGTAATCCATAGTCTGGGAGGGAAGGAAAAGAGAAAGAGAGAGAAAGGGAAAGAAATAAAGAACCTGCCATGGAGGAGGGCTGGGGGAGGGGGGAGGGAACCAGGGATGTTGGTGGTGGGAGATGGGCACTGGTGGCGGGATGGGTGCTGGAACACTGACCAAAACCCAAATATAAACTTTTTAATTGTATATCTTTGTAATTGTAAAAATAAAAAATTTTAAAAAAAAGTAGACACTCTTTTTTCTCCCCCCAAAAACCATAATTGAAAAAAATAATACTAGAACTGGATATCCAACACAAAAAAGCATTTGTGTTACTCCTCTATCTACCCTTGGAACATGCCAGGTGGGTTGAAGACAGTTATCTTCTTTTTCTTCCCATAAAACTATGACCCCATAAAGCCAAGGTCTCATGCAATCCTTTTAATCTTTTGTTGAGTGTTGAGAGAAGAATGAGAAAATTAAAGCCCTGGATTAGGACATTCCATGTGATTAAGCCTATTTGATTTTTTGTAGTCAGTTCCAATTTCATATATATATAAAGGTGGGTTATGCATGATGATATTAAAATCACAGAAATGCAAACTGGGAAACTTAAGATATGAATGTCAGCAATAGTTGGTCTTGGGATGTGGCTCAATGGTACAGCATGCACCTAGCATGTGTGAGTCCTTGAATTGGATCTCACTCCTGAGTGACATCAGAGAATCACTAGGTGTAGCCTAGATGGCTTTCTAGATGACCTTCCAGCATCTCTGATCTAAGTACTGAATCATCAGGTGAAGCACTGCTTGAGTAGGCCACCATATCCCCACCCAAAAAGAATAGCTAATTGGGTCTATGCATCACTTGCCACTTGTCTTATTTAATTATGTAGCAATACTATGATGGCAACCAGATACCATTGGGCTACATTGGCATGTGGTAGGGTCAAATGGAAAGGTTACTGGCGCCCCCTCGAGCAAATCTATGAATAATGGGATGTCAAGTGATCAAGTGACTTCGTAGTGTTGCTTGATCACTCTGGTCACTTGACATCCCGTTATTCATTGATTTGCTCCAGCGGGCACCAGTAATATTTCCATTTGACCCTACCATGCCAGTGTCCCCCAATGGCATCTGCTTGTTTCAGGAAGTACGAAGAGCCTCAAACCGTTCCTCCAGGGTCTTGACGAAGAAGTCTGACCATCGTGTAGGTGGGCGGCCACGTGATCTGTTGATATCCCGTGGGATCCAGTCGATAACGGCTCTAGTCCAGCGGTCGTCTTCAAATCGCATTACATGTCCAGCCCATCTGATTTTGATGCCTTGGCAAACGAGACAGCATCCCTGATTCTGGAATAGCGACGGAGGTCGGAAATCCTGATTCCTTCTCTCACTTGAGTGAGGCGTGATATTCCAAGCATAGCTCTTTCGATTCCTCTTTGGGAGACACGAATAGCATTCTCATCCTGCTTTCATAGGGCCCAGGTCTCTGAGGCGTATGTAGGGAGACGGTGGAGGGAGAACGTTGGAGGGAGAACGGTGGAGTCGAAAAGATGTGCCTGGAGCCAGAGGTTCATTATTATAACTACTCTATTTGTTGAGTAAGAAAAAGGATGTACAACGGGTTAAGTTACTGCCTCAAATCACACAATGGACTACTGAGCATCTAGAATTTTAAATTGTATCTTTTCTGAAGCTGGAGCTAATACAATGGATTTGGTGCTTTCCTTGCACATGACTGACCAAGGTTAGATCTCCAGTATCCCTTATTATCCCTCAAGCCTGCCAGGAGTGATCCCTAAGCTCAGAGCCAGGAGTATGCCTGAAGAATCACTAGGTGTGATCTCAGAACAGAATAAATACAAAACAAAATGTCTTTTCAGCTCTATTTGTAACTATAGGGAAGGATGTCATCGTGTGCTTTATTTTTATTCATCTTTCCTTTCTAAATCCTGTTGTATTAGACCAAAATATTGGTATATATTTTTCTGAATTAATTTCCTAGGCAAATGCTAATATTTTCTTTTCTCAAAATAGGAATATAATCCTATCCTATGACTTAGAATTAAATGATCATATTTTGTTATGGCTCCACAGACTTCCACAACCTACCCATTTATTAAATATTATTAGACCATCTACAACATGTGTATACTATCTACTATGATTTATTACCACCTACTATGATTTATGACTATGTGCAACCATACTAGAACTCAGAACTCTTTCCCTCCCATTCTGCATGTATTAAATGGTGTGTAGACATGTTATCAGAGTATTCTATTGACTAAAGAATGAAACCAACCATCATGCAATCTGCTTGGATTTCAGAAAAGTCAGTAAAAAATCTCTCATTAATGAAGTCTGAATTAAGTTTCAGAACATGTATGGCTGATAATGGAGAGTCACACATGGAATTAAATGTAAACCAACTTTGGCCTCTTTCTACATGTGTAGCACTGAAACTTGTTTTCCCTATCTAGAAAACAAATCAAGAATAAAGCTAACCCAAGAAGTCATGACATAGAAATAAGAATATACATGAAATCTGGTGGCCAGAGCAATACATAGTAGGTAGGGTGTTTGACTTGCATGAGGCCTACCCAGGCTTGGTTCCTGGCATCCCATGTGGTCCCCTGAGCACCACCAGGAGTAATTTCTGAGTGCAGAGCCAGGAGTAACCCCTGAGCTTTCTGGGTATGACTCAAAAGGAAAAAAAATAAAAAAAAAGAAAGAAAAAATAGGTGTGAAATCTAATGAAAAAAAATGCAGTCTTTTTGTTAATAAGGTAATAGAATTTCTGGAATGTGAAAATTCCAAGCAGGCAAGGGAGGCAACTAATTAGCTTTGTTCAGTTAATTAGCTGACCAAAGCAACCTAATTAGCTGACTAAAGCAGTAATACCACTTCTTATTTTTCCTAAAGAACAAGAATTTGTTTAGTCTGAAATTGCAAGGTTTCTCTCTAATCACCCTTTTATCATTGATTTTTATTCTTGGAGAGGGCAAGCATTGATTTGCAAATAATAGTTCAAAGACCAGATAGGTTCAGCTTCTTTAGGAACTTAAAATCAACTTGTCTAAGAATCTTCACTTCATCTGTTTCACTTATTTGAGCTAACAGTGGCCAGTGAGCATTTGCTAAGCTGCTTAATTGCTCCTGGCTTTGGCTTGATGGAGGGGGTTGGTTAGGATATGAAACCAATTAACTAGGCAGGATTTATTTTTCTCTTTTCTTAAGGTAATATGGTGGAAGTAGAGGAAAGAGCCACAGCGCCATGCCTCCGGTTGTCCAGGTGAAGGATTCTGACAAATCCAGCACAAATGAATCAGACCCATGACTGACATTGCCCACACATTATACCAAGTTTAAAACTCAGAAAGAGCAAAAGCCTTTGATAAGGGCAGAGCTGATATAACTCAAGAGGCAAGGCGGGGGTGGGGGAGCAGAAGGAAGTTCTCTTCAAGCTCAGAGCATCATCTTACTGCCATCTAGGGAATCAGATTTCTCCCTCCTGACAACTCATTACCTGGGAGAAAAACGGAGAGGAAGACAAAAGAAGAAGATAGAGTTCCAAGTGCATATCCTGTCAACTTGAGAAAGAACAGAAGAGGCTGGAGTGATAGTATAGCTGGGAGGGTGCTTGCCTTGCGTGCAGCTGACCCAGTTCTAGCCCCGGCATCCCATATGGGGTCCTGAGCGCAGGAGTGATCCCTGAGCACAGAGTCAGGAGTAAGCACTGAGCATCTCTGGGTGTGGCCCAAAACAAACATAAAAGAAAAAGAAAATATTCCTTAGAGCTGGTGCTTCAAGTGCTGCCCAACTTGGTGTTTAGCTTTTCTTCAAACTGGGACTCTCCATACACCTGTTGGGAGAAAAAGTGTCCTGTAGGCTCTCTATAGACCCATAAAACCACCAGAGTCGGTTGCAGGATCTCATACGGAAATAAGCCTGACAACAGAAGGGAGCTTCCTGGAGGGGTGTGGGTGGGAGTGACAGGTGGAGCAGGTCAGCGAGTTGCTGGTAAATGGTGACTAGACATTTGGGAGTGGGCAGATGCTTGTATATACACGTTTTTTCTCTTTTTTCATTTTTGGATTTTTGTGCCACATTCAGCAGTGTTCAGGAGCTGCTCCCAGATCTGTGCTTGGGGAGTTGTTCGGGGACCATATGGTACTGGTATAACCTGGACCTCCTGCATGCAAATCATTTGATTGGCCTGTTGAGTCTCTCTCCAGCCACTCCAAAGTTCTTAAGACATCCACACCTATGCAGTATTGTAAACCAATCACTGTATCACTGTCTTCCCGTTCATCATCGATTTGCTCGAGTGGGCCCCAGTAACATCTCCATATGTCCTGTCTCATGCTAGTAGAGCCCAAGGCATCTGCTTGCTCCAGGAACATAATGAGCCTCAATCCATTCGGAATGAGGTCTATAATCGTTACTGGTATTTGGCATATATATCAAATACAACACAGGTAGCTTGCCAGGCTCTGCCGTGCAGGTAGCATACTCTTGTAGGCATCTCTAAGTCCAGCATTTATTGATGAACCGCACGGCAGCAAGTGGCCGCGCGAGCCGGGCGCTGATAGGCTGGTCTGCTGGGTGGAGGTCTGATGAGAGAGAAGTCCGGATGTGGAAAATGGAGGCCCTCATGGAGTGGGGGTTGTCTGGCTTGTTGCGAGGCTCTGCTGGGGTGGTGGGCCAGGGCTAGAACCCACTATCCCTCCCGGGCGCCTCATGAGCAGCTGGTCACAGGGAGAGCCAGTAGCAGCTCTGCCCCATGTCTGCGAGTCCTGTAAACCAATATTACTTGGAAAAGAAGAAATAGAAGAGAGAAAGAAAAGAGAGAAAAAAAGAAAAAAGGAAAGGAAGGAAAAGAAAGTGAAAGAGGTTGGCTTTTCTCTTTCTGGTGTATTCATATTTTTTGCCCCAACATCCCACAGAGCCTTTCCAGAGACTCCTGCTCTGGCATCCATCTTTATTCTACTGATGTGACTGCTTGCCTAGCCCTCAGAATCTGGAACTATGGCTTATTTTTTCTGTGTGAGTGATATAGGAATCACTATTTTCCACATCACAAGTTTCCAGGAGTGTTTAAAGCAAGTGTCAAGGGTTAAATAACCAGAAAAGGGTTTTCGTGCACTCTCTCTTGGCAACTGTTCTAACTGAAGCCCAGAAATTCAGCCCTTCCTTTTCCTTTCACGAGTGCAAGGGAGAACATTTTTCTACATGGTCAGTGAATGTCACACTTCTAAAATACCTGTAGAGAAGAGATGGAGAGGAATCAACCTTTGCACAGTAGCTGAGACCTTTTCAGATTTAAGAAATTTCAACCAAAGGTGGAGAAATCTCATCCATCCATCTCATACACCTTTTCTCTTAATTGGGGCTTGGGGTTGCCCAAGGTAATGAATCCTAAAGAAGCTTAGTGACCAGATTAAAGAAGCTCCACGCCTAGAAACTTTTCTGGGCTTGTACAATAGTGTCAGAAAGGGTTGGGGATTCTCCCTATGAATCCCCCTTGGTGGGTGCATCAGGAAAAGAATCTGGAACTTAAATGCCAGGCCGGAAGGACTGGTCAATGATTGGAAGCTTGCCACAAGTGTGTGGGGTGCAAAGGGCAGTTAGGATAGAGAAGGGACCAGATGACAATTAACAGTTAAGAGTAACTCTTAAAAACAATCACCCTTACAAGAACATAGTGTTGAAAGGAGGTAAAGTGATATACATGATAACTTTTCACTATCTGTACTATAAACCATAATGCCCAAATGTGTGTGTGTGTTTGTGAGAGAGAGAGAGAGAGAGAGAGAGAGAGAAGAAAATTGCCTTCCACAGAGGCAGGCAGGGGATAGAGGGGGGGAATGTTGGTGGGAAATGTACACTGGTGAAGGGACAGATGTTGGAACATTATATGAATAAAACCCAATCATGAACAACTTTATAACTTTGTATCTCACTGTGATTCAATTAAGGCAATTTAGATTAAAAAAGCAAAAGAAATGCCAGGCCCAATTGACTTCCTGACTTACTGCCACCTTCCAGATGTGGGGCTTGGACAAGGAGCTGAGCCTTTGTGAAACCTCTCTTCCTTGTCCATTTCTGGGTAGATGACAGCAGAACTCCCCCTTCCTTCGAAGGCGTATGGCACAGAGTATTTGAGTATGGCAGGAGGTGCCTGACCTGTGGCCATGGTTTAACCGCTCACTTAGTGTCTTCATATAGATGCTTATAAGCTCAACTTAGACTGAATTTTTGGTGCCCAACTTCTATCTCTGCTTCAGAAGATCCACTTTCAGTGCCTCTTTCTCAGCCAAAGCAACCACTGTCCCTTCAAATGTGGGGCAGAATCATTGACTTTTCTTCCCTCCCACAATTAATCCAAACCCAGCTCTGTTCAGCCTTCAGAGTTGAGCACAAATCACCACCCCCAGCTCTCCCATGGCCTCTACCTTCTCCCTGCCCCCGCTCGTGTTTTCTGTGGAGTCATTCTCCAGAGTGATCCCCAGCTTCATCTCCTACCTCCAGGTTCCTGATGCCAGCCCTGCCTCAGGTTTATTTGCATCTCATGAAGCAGTGGTTTATAGTTGGCTTTGTATACGCCCCTTCACCTCTTTAGTGAAGCTGATTCCACGGTACTTGATTTTCTGGGGGTACAATTGTGAACAGGATTGTTTTTCTAATATCTCTGTCTTTATTTGTATATAGGAAAGCCATGGACTTTGGGGGTATTTTTTTCTATAACTGCCACTTTACTATACAAATCTATCGTATCCAGAACCTTTCTTGCAGAGGCTTTACGGTTTTTTAGATAAGATATCTTGTCATCTGCATATAGTGAAAGCTTGACTTCTTCCTTTCCTATCTGGATGATGGAAAAACGTTCCCTGCTCATGGATGGAGAGGATTAACATTGTCAAAAATGACTGTACTCCCCAAAGCATTATAAGATTCAGTGCAATTCCTAAAAGGATACTCATGATATTTTTCAAAGAAATAGATCAAGCACTCCTAATATTCCACAAATGGAATAGTAAACACCCACAAATAGCTAAAGCAATCCTTGGGGAAAAGATGAGAGGCAGCACCTTCCCCAACTACAAACTGTAGTACAAAGCAGTAGTAATTAAAAGAGATGGTATTGGAATACAGACATACAGACCAGTGAAATATAATTGAATATCCTGATTCTGTTTCTCAAATATATGTTCACCTAATCTTTGATAAAGGAACAAGAAATATGAAGTGGAGCAAGGAAAGCCTTTTTTAACAAGTGGTGCTGGGAAAACTGGGAAGCTACATGCAAAAAAAAAAAAAACACCTCAGACCTCTTTCTAACACCATGTACAAAAGTCAGATAAAACTGAGGTTAAAACCTCAATATCATTCCTGAATCCATAAGGTATGGGAAGGAAAATGTGGGCAGACATTGAAGACTCTCCATGACATTGAAGCTAAAGGTATCTTCAAAGATGAAACATCACTAACGAAGTAAGTGAATCGGTGGTATAATAAAATACTTATTAAAAAAAAGAGATGAGGTAAGACAGAAAAAAAATATCTACAGGACAAATAAAATTCGCCGACATCTCTTGCATATGAATAAAATTTTGTTTTCCTTAAAGAAAAAAAACAAAGTAAGTGAATGCAGAAAATAAACAAATGAGACTGCATTAAACTAAGACGCTTCTGCACCTCAAAGGTTTATTTGCAGCTTAGAACCTCTGTTCATTCTGCTCCCACATGCTGCCTGGAACCCTCTACCCCGCCCCCACCCCAATCCTGGCGAGGTGGGCTCAGTGCTATCAGTCTAGCCTCTGCTTCTGAAACCATTCCTCATGTGCAGCCCCTTACATTGATTTTATACCAACGGTCACTATCTGACAAAATAAAAAGGAAGTTGATTTAAAAGTCTGTTTTTTCCTCACGTATCTCTCCATCTGAGTATGTAAGTTTTGAGAAAATAAAGATTTCCCCTGATTTATTATACTCAGCACCTAGAATAGTGTTGAAGAATTTGCTGAATGAATAACAGCATTATTAATGGTCCAGTGTCTTTTTACTTGTTTTGTTTTTGAGCTACAGTTGACAATGTTCAGGGGCTACTCCTGGTTCTGTGCTCAGGAATCACTCCTGGTGGGACTCAGAGGACCATATGGAATGCTGGGGATTAAACCTATGTCTGCACATATGAGGAAAGTGCCCTATCTGCTATATTATCTCTCCAGGCGGAATGAGCCAGTGGTCTCTCTGTCTCTTTCCTCTCTCTCCCCACAGCCTTTGGCACAGGATCCTGGTTCACTATGACACACCCTTATTCCTAAACTATTGGGTTTTCTTTTCTTATAGGATAAACTGAGTTACCCAAAGTTGTGATCTCAGTGTGATCTACCACATGTGTATGCAGGGGAAGATTTCTGTAATAAGATGTGCTCTTTCATTGGGATGTTTTTGTTTCATCTACTAGGTTTAATGGGGTAATTTGTAGCCTCTGAGACCATGGGTTAGATCTATAAACTTTATCTTCTAAACCCTATGACCTACCCACATGGGCTAGTAGGTGGACAGAGAATATGGGCAATTCTACTCTTGAGTAATAAACTAGATTTCCTATTCTCCCCAGGAAATTCCTTTAAAACAATTGAGAGTGACACACACTTTTGCCTCCAGTGGAGAGCTTGATGGCAACAAATAAAAGTGATTTCACATTTATCTACCTCGGGTTTGTTTCTCAACCTTTCTCCACCCATGTTTCCCACTATCCTTGTGCCACGGCCCCACATTGATGTGATTCTTACCTGTGATCCCTTGGTAGGGTCCTAGCTGAGAAACACAGCTTTACCTGACCTTGGAACACAAATATAAGAGATGGGTAGGTTAGCAAAGCTTTTCTAGTCCAGCTTTTTGTCTACTTGTTTTAAGCATAGAAACACACAAAACAATGACTATATGTCCCAATTCAAACTACCCAAAGGCTTATATTTTTCCCAATAGGGCAAACTTCCATCTGCTCTACCCAACACTTAGCAGCCACGGATTTGGGTGTAGCAGATTGGCCCCCTGGAGCTGTTAGCCCTGGATTTGTCTTCAGTATCAATGCACAGACCAGCCAACACAGAGAACACAAGCTACTTCACAGGTATGTAAGTAGCTAATGAACTAACTAACACAAAAACAGACCAGACCCTGGTGGAAGAAACATATCCTGTCATGAAAAGGAATGTATCTACACAGGGAGTCTTTTTTAAAAAAAAATTATTAAGCACAGTTACAAAACTGTGCGTGATTGGGTTTCAGTCACACAGTGTTCCAGCACCCATTCCTCCACCAGTGCACATTTCCCACCACCGTGTCCCCTGATTCCCTCCCCATTTCCCCAGCCTGCCTCTATGGCAAGCACTTGACCTTTCTCTCTCTCTCTCTCTCTCTCTCTCTCTCTCTCTCTTTCTCTCTCTACTCTTAGACATTATTTATGGATTGCAATATATACATTTTGGGGGTTTTCATGTATTTCACTTTGCCTACATTCAATGCTCTGTTCCAGTCTGGTGTTACCATTTCCAACAATTAGCACACTGGTCCCTTCTCTGTCTTACCTAACCTCTGACTTCCACAACACTTGTGGTATATTCATAACAAGACCTCCTGATTCATGTTTTGCCTGGCCTTGGATATTAGTCACTTGTCTTCCCATTGTTCATCGATTTGCTTGAGCGGGAGCCAGTAATGTCTCCGTTTGTTGGGAATAAGGTCCATTATTGTTACTGTTTTGGGCATATTGAATACAACACGGGTAGCTTGCCAGGCTCTGCTGTGGCTCTGGGTTCATCTCATACTATATTTTTTTAATGTCTACACGGAAGTCTTTGGCTGCAAGTACAGAAGACTAATTCAAAAGTCTTAATCTTGGAGATATATTCTTATCATAAGCAAGAAGTTGAAGAGGAAACAATTGGCTGGTGTTTGTTCGACAGCTCTCTCACATGAAGGTCAAAGTGTCTGGATTTCTCTCAACTGGTTCCCTTATATTGTAAGGTGGCCACATCTCTTCCAGGCTGGAAGAGGAGGAAATCATAAAATAAAGAGAGAGCCATGAAAGCAGGTATGTTCCTTTAAAAAAAAACAACACAACAAAAAAATAAAAACTACAATGAAAGTTTAAAAAAAAACCACAACAAAACCAGGAAAGCAGTCATCTTTCCAGAATCTGCACCTAGCTGTTTGCAGGTCTTTGCCAGAGCCAGGCTGTAAACTATTGGTAGATCTTCCTTAGATTAAGGAACTGAAGGTGCCATAGAGCATCTTCAAATCTCTTCAAATCACTCAGATGCTCCTTTATCAAAGATTAGGAGTGGTTGTATATTTGAGAATGTGTTTCAGGATACTCAGTTCTATTCCATAGGTCTACAGGTCTGTCTCTATACCAATACCAAACTGTCTTAATTACAACTGCTCTGTAGTAGAGCTTGAGGTTGGGAAAGTGATACCTCCCATCTTCTTTTTTCCCAAGGATTGCTTTAGCTATTCGTGGAGTGAAGGAGCAAATGAGTGATTTGTTTTGTGTTTCCGCTGTGCGTTTTGGCTTCCAGGGTATATTCCCAGGAGTGGTATGGCTGGGTCAAAGGGAGCTCAATTTCCAGTCTTTGGAAGAATGTCCATATTGTTTTCCAGAAAGGTTGAACAAGTCGACATTCCCACCAACAGTGTATGAGAGTCCCCTTTCCCCACATCCACGCCAGCACTTGTTGCTTTTACCCTTTTGGATATGGGCCATTCTCTGTGGTGTGTGGTGATATCTCATTGTTGTTTTGATTTGCATCTCTCTGATGATTAGTGATGATGAGCATTTTTTTCACTTGCCTTTTGGCCATTGGATTTCTTCCTTGTCAAAGTTTCTGTTCATCTCCTCTCCCCATTTTCTAAATGGGGTTGGCGTTTTTTTTTTATATAGCTGTACCAGTGCCTGATATGATCCTGGATATTAACCCCCTATCAGATGGGTATTGGGTGAATATTCTTTCCCATTCCGGTCGACTGTCTTTCTATCCTGGTCACTGTTTCTTTCGAGGTGCAGAAGCTCTTCAGTTTCATGTAGTCCATATATTTATATTTTCTTCTAGTTGCTTTGTTAATGTGCTTCACCCTTGAAGATGTCTTCCTTAGCATCGATGTCGTGGAGGGTTTTTTCCTATATTTTCTTCAACATACTTTATGGATTCAGGTCTGACATTGAGATCCGCACTTTTATTTTCATAGCAGCATTGTTTCACAATAGCCAAAACCTGGAAACAACCAGTATGCCCGGAACTGATGACTGGATAAAGAAACTGTGGTACATCTACACAATGGAATACTATGCAGCTGTCAGAAAAAAATGAAGTTATGAAATTTTGCTATAAATGGATGGATATGGAAAGAATCATGTTGAGTGAAATTAGTCAGAAGGAAAGGGAGAGACATAGAATGACTGCATTTATTTGCATGGCATAAATATACTAGGTGAATCTTACCAAAAGTGGAAATTACCACAAGCGTGTGGGAGTCAGAGGTTGGCTTAGATAGAGAAGGGAAATGAGTGAATAAATGTCTAAAGTTCTGATGCTAACATAGAACTGGAGCATTAAAGACAGACAAAAAATGCAAAATGATGGCTTCTAAGTGTATTGTAGTGCAACCCACAATGTGTGGAGAAGGAGGAGAGAGAGAGGGAGAGGAGAGGAGATAAAGAACCTGCCATTTAGGCGGATGTGGAGGGGGAGGGAATTGGGGACATTGGGTGGTGGGTGATAGGGGCACTGGTGGAGGGCGGGGGTGCTGGAACACTGTGTGACCCCAAACCCCCAGCCGTGAAGCAATCGTTGTAATTGTATATCTCACGGTGGGTATAATAAAATGTTAAAAAAATGAG